>WOVY01006694.1:0-16086 GCA_013436015.1 Rhipicephalus annulatus
TGCCTCGTAACATTTTCCTTCTCCCGTTAGAACATAATTAGGTGATTACTGTTGTGACAGAAAACTTCGCCTTACTTGTTGGTTCCCCAGCCTGCCGCCAAGAGTGCCTCTGTCAAAAATTGGGGGGGGGGGGGGCTGCCAACTTTTCTTAGTGGGGGGGCTCGCGCCCCCCTTGCCCCGCCGGCTGGTACTGCCTATGGACACAGCTAGTGAAAAACCGACCTAGTAGAACGACCTACGCGATACCTAATCTTACCACGAGTGTGGCCTCCCACTCTCCTCTTGTCACGAGCTAATCGAAACCGACACGTACCGACACTGACATAATAGACAAATGATCTGTTCTCTCTTCTACCAGGCACAGGGTTAGCTTGGAAAAATGAGTGTTTTTCCGGAATAACTGAAAGAGCAAGCTTCAGTTTTTATTTGCTAGAATAGTTAGTCAGCATTTCAGAGGCACGTGTCCTTAAGCAACATGCTTTATTTGTGTACACACGTCGCAGTCTCTTGACCTCAGTCATTTCTTGCCGAAATCGGAATCGCCTTGTTAGCCTTCTGTTTTACTAGTCACGCACACTCGCGAGCAATTATATACGGACCACGCTATAAGCGTGCTGATATCGCTGCCTGCACCGCACAACGAAGAGCCGTGTGCTGTCGAGAGAATTTCTCTGAGAATCACTGTCCACACCGTTACTCTCAAAGCATACGTCGAAGAAATTCTCTCAACCAGAATTGCACAGACAGCAAGAGTGTACGAACGGCAATGGTCCATATACTTTTGCTTACGGGCGTTCTATGGGACATCGCTAGCCGAACTCGCTATCTCGACATAAGCTAACCTGATCTAACCTAATTCGACCTAGCCCAATCTAACCTAAGCTATCCTGACTGAACCTAATTCATTAGCCTCCATGTCACAGCTTGACAACATTGTTAATTCGAACATGTCAAAAGTGTCACCTGGACATTTATATTACTTTCGGCAGCACTAGATTATGCCTTACGCGTTTGTTCGAGCACAATCACACGTGTAAAAAGCTATGCTTCTAAAAAAACGTTACCTTAGGAAATAAAAAAAATCCCAGCATATCATGGAGTAAATGATGATTAGTGGGGCGAAGCGTCCATCCATCCATCCATCCGTCCGTGTGTCTGTCCTAGCGTCCAATAACGTTCGAGAATGCAGATGGCGCGTGGGTAACATTGACGAGACGCGTGCCAAGGAAGCCGAGCGCAAGCGTCTACAACGCGCCCACCGCTCTGATTCGTCCATGCCCCTCCAACGATGCGCCACGTACGGTGACTATCCAGGAGACTGAGAGAGACACTCGTTCTCCATGTACGCAGGCACAGCCCGCGCAGCAGCTAATCGGAGAGTAGCGGTAACAGCGCCATCCAAAACACCCTCACTCAACTGCAGTTTGGATGTATTTCTATAAGACAGCACCTCTATATTTATACTGTTTGGGAAATACTGCCTTCTTTTCTTTCTCGTCTCTTCTTCTCTCGGTTACGCGTGACGCATGAAATGGTTAGACTAAGAGGAGCTTCGCGCCCTAATGACATTGTTCGATTGTCCACGCAGATGGAGCGCCGTGTCAAATGGAACCACAAGGCGGACTTTTTCCTTTCGAGCATTGGACTATCCGCCGGGATCGGCAACTTGTGGCGGTTTCCGTTCCTCGTGTATGACAATGGCGGAGGTGAGACGTCCGAATTAACTTTGAATGCTCAACCAGGTCACTTACCTTCGAAGATATATTACGTGTCTGCGGTGGCACTACCAAGTATGTCTCTTACGCGGTAATTTTGGACAGACGCTAGAGACTGTCCTAAATATGCAAAACTGCCCCAGTCAACCGCGTGTTTTTCATGAAATGCACCCGAAATCACCGAGAATCAAGTAAGGGTGATATTTGTTCGATGCCGTCGCAGTTACTTCTGTGACCATAACTTGAACGCGGAAGAGCCCAACTTTCATAATCATCTGAGTCGTTCGAAATAAATGAGCGTCGTTGCAGGCACCACCAACCTCTTTCGTCATCTGGCGTGCGGGTTCTTGCAGTAGTTATAGCACGCACAACATACACACGGAAAAGAACGCAGAAAAGTAATATATACAACCCGCAATCAACGTTTTGAACAGTGAAGTCATTCTGGCGTCTGCATGTTGCGCTCCTGGTACTTAGGGCTCAATTTCACATAGTTTCGTTGCGTTCACTGAAGCAATAATAACTACAAGCCACTTTTTTATGCCTCAAAGCTGCGACGACCTTTTCGCAATGAGGATTCGATTCTCTGAAAATAAATTACTGCCTAATTACGGTATTTAATACAGTAATGTGATATTTCCTCGAGGCCTTCGCAATTACTTCATGCGTAGGCACGGGTAGTTCAAGATGCCTAAAACATGTAGGACAGTAATTAAGGAAGTTCAATTAACGTGTGAACTCGGCTAATGAAAACGTTATTTGAACTTCCTTGATTACTGTCCTATGCGTTTTTAGCCTTCTTGATGTACCCGCGGCTACAGATGAAGTGGGAAGGCCTCAAGAAAATATCGATATTTTTATGGTTCTTGAAGATTTCGGAGATATTTCGTGGAACAGCTGTTATATTTGGAAGCCGTGAATAACGGGCACTACATACCCCAAGAAGTCTGCCGCAGTGGATCAGTGGCTCGGCTGCTTGCCCGAAGGTCACGGGCACGGTGGTCACGGGCTTGATCCCGCTCGTGGTGGTCGCATTTCCATCGAGGCGAAATGATAGAGGCCTATGAACCGTGCTATGTGAGTGCGCGTTAAGGAACACCAAAAGGTCACAATTTGTGGAGCCCTCCCCTACAAGCGTTTTTTATAGTCATGTCGTGCTATTGGGTCGAAAAGTATTGAAAATCTATATCTTAAAAACTTACGTCGTCTGAAAGGCACCGATACTGTTTCGGCCTGCGCGGATGCAGCCAGCCCGCTATATTTTACTTAGAACAGGCTCAAGGTACCCGAAAAATCTGCAAAATGAATTCACTCGTCGGCGCAGGTGCGTTCCTGTTCGTGTACTTCCTGGTGATTGCGTTGGTGGCAAAGCCACTGTACTACCTCGAGATGTTCGTGGGGCAGTTCAGCAGCTCCGGATCGATGTCCGTCTGGGCTGCCTTCCCGCTGGCAAGAGGTTAGATGCCGTTTCGCTCATCTTTGTTTTCGTTTGGTAAATGAAGATCGAACAACTTGGAGATAAAGAAGTACGTCACACTGCGATCACAATACGTGTAGTAATGCATCCGAGCCAGCATGGATGTCATTTAAGTAACCTCTGGCGTCCCTCAGCTGTTGGTACTTAGACCCTTGTCAGTTTTAATTTTTTATCAATGGTGCGTTTTTAAATGTTTTGTCAGCAATAAGATTATTCACTAACGATTGCGTTGTGTACCGCGAAGTAACCTGCTCTGATGATGCTAAATATTTGCAGAATGATTCAAATAAAATTCGTGAATGGTGCAAGAAATAGAACGTGCAACTAAACACGCAAACAACTGTTCACACGAACTTTAAGGGACAAAAACTGTGCAGAGCGTGACATATTACATCAAACAATCCCGTTTGGGTAGCGTTAAGAAATTACAATATTAAGAAATTTATCTAACACGGTCCATGTGTTCACTCAATGACGTTCATCGCATCACGGGGAAAGCTTGCAAAATTTACGGCTAAACTTTTGTGACTGAACACCAAGCTCTTCCATAAAGAAGCTCACAATTTGTTGTGCAAAACTTATCTACAGTCTGTCCTGGATGATGGTTGCATGATTGGGGACCCTCCAACAAACATGAACAAGGACGAACTTGTGAATGTGCAAAGTCTTAGTGTACGATACGTTTTGAATAACTACGGCAGACAGCTTAGCATGACCGCTGCATGATTCGTGCCGGGTTATCATGGAACAATTTGGCTCAGTTCCAGACCAGTGTGGCCCGCAGACGCCGAGTGTTAATCTCTAATTTTATCAAAAGTGAAAGCATCACCTACAACGATCACCTGTGATCACACTTATATACTGCGAGTGGTACAAGTCAATGACTCTTCATTCTCTTTACTTATCGTCGACTCTTGGTCACCCCTAGCGCCACGGACGCGAACTACAGTCGGCTGCCATCGTGAGGGCACCGCAGCAGACGATGCAGGCTGTGTGTTCCAGCGACACTGATGCGCGTTTTTTGCAGCGCACACAGACCCCTCTTGCGTTCCTGCAGGATCAATCAATCAATCAATCAATGAAGCTTTATTTTCATAAATAGATATATGCAATTACAGGGATTATTTGGACCGATAGCCTAAAGTGGCTAGTGGACGGTCCAATACAATGTGCAACAGAAAAAAGTGTTCAGGTCAGCTCTGAGGTAACAACATAAAAAAAACAATCATGTGATACAGATAACACAGTAATACATTTTTTCTTGCAGATATGCATACTTATTAGCTTGCAGCTAGTTTCTATACATAGGCACTTATTAAAAAAATACAATGAAAATCGAAGCACACACACATGCCTACATGTCTACAGGATGTGGACTTCGTCAGCAGGGCACGCCGATGAGAGTCTCTTGCAGGCCGGATCCATGCATTGCCAGTCATAACAAGCAAAACTGCTCGCCCAACCCATTAAAAGTCACAAAACATTGCTCTTTGTGCAGCGGAAGCTGCTCAGAAAACTTATCAGGAGCTCGTTCAAGCTAGAAAGTGGTGCGATTGCAGCGTATGATATGGAGAACTAGCCGCCAACACAAACATCACAGCACTCACGCATTTGACGGCTCGCTTCCTTGCCCTCATGATGGCGCTAAAGCTACCCCATGCTCCTTTGGGAAGTGAAACTGACGAAAAGTTCACCGTCAGGTGGCGTACTTATGAAAGGGTCTATACACATTCGTCCTCTGTATATATCATCTATGTGATTTAGCTCAAGATTTGCTTAAGAAACCGGGACCTCATATCTGGTGGTCCGTGCTTCTTGTTTCCCCTAGTCCTCTCGCCCATTCTCGCTAGAGCTCCACTTGGGTCGTCGCGTAACATTTAACGCTTGCCATGGTCATCAAACAAAAACCTGGCTTGTCCAACGCCTCCGTCTCACAACAGCATTCGCCACCCGCTCTGCCCATGGGCACCCGCCTCTGTGGCCTACCTGTGTTTTTTGGTCTCTGAAGTGTAGAAGACTGGATTTAAAACTGCGACCTTGTTAAAGACTTGAACAGGTGGTACAACCCTCAGAAGTTGCACAGCGTGCTCGTCTACTTGTCCGATGCCGCTAAAACTTGGTGCTGGAACCATAGCCCGGATCTTCCCGACGGGGACACTTTCGCACAGCAGCTTTGTTAAATATTCGGTGCCCCTAAAATTCGCGCTGAGGCCGGAAACAAGCAGCTCGTGGTACGCATCTAGCTATAGGGTGAATCTCATACATTGCAGATGTCCTCACATTGAGCAAGCGTGCCAACTACACCATGTCCCCGAACGACCAAAAAGGCCACATTAATAAAGGCATCAACACCGTCGCCTTTAACGCCCTCGCCACTGAAATTCGTACTGCCACACAGGACGTGATAACCATCTGTCAGCGACTTGACGAGCTTCATTCTCTTCGCCTGGGCTACGATGCCACCGACATTCGTTGGCCTGCACCCCTGGACTTGCGTGCGCTTATTCGCGACATCGTTCGTGAAGAGCTACACGGGCGCTGCTCTTCCTGCACTGCGGAAGTTACTCTCCCTTCTGCAAAAGATAGCGAGACCTGTTTAAACAAGAGATCGCGTTTAACGTGTTCTAACGGTCCCTGCGTGCGCCAGACGCCCACGTACGCCGAAGTTGCCGTGCTCTCTGCCGTACCCATCGTTTCTGTGTCTACACCAGCAGACCATACACCTGTGGCTTCGTTGTCACCGCCAGTGCATGCAACGCCTTACTACACCCCTCAGCGCACTTCTCGACCAATCTGTTTACTAGTATAGCTATCGAGGACATATTGTCACAATGCAGAAACAGCAGCAGTCGAATCCAGGGATCTCACTTTAATTGTATTAGAATACTGGCAAACTGATCGGGAGAGAGCCTCGTCTTCTTCACTCGCTGCGCGTGTTCTTCGTTGTCCTCTTCACGTTGCATATTCAATGTGGCATTTGCCCCCCTCCAGAGAGCAGCGTCCCGATGCTCTTCTACAAAAGACGGTGTAGTAGGTGTATGGTGTAAATCAGTCCGAAAAGTAGGGCTTCATTCGCACAACATGCACGATTTCTGGTTTTTGCTGGCGAGTTGTCGAGGGGTTGTCAGGAACGACCATGTAATTAACGTCACTCAGGCGTTGTAAAACTGTGTAGGGGCCAAAATACTTCTTCAGCAATTTTTCAGACAGTCCCCGGCGGCGGATAGGACTCCATACCCAGACTTTGTCGCCGGCCCGATAGACGACATGTCGGTGTCGCAGATTATAACGTTGGGCGTCATAATTTTGCTGCTGGGTGATTCGGACGCGCGCAAGCTGCCTCGCTTCTTCTGCTCGTTGGATAAAAGATGCAGCGTCCAAATCGATATCATTGCAGTCGTGCAGTAACATGGCGTCAAGCATCGTCGTCACTTCACGGCCATGAAGGAGACTGAACGGCGTTCTTCGTGTAGTTTCTAGCTGCGCTGTATTATAGGCGAACGTGATGTACGGTAGAATGTCGTCCCAGTTCTTGTGATCCACGTCAACGTACATACTCAACATGTCGGCAATAGTCTTGTTGAGGCGTTCTGTTAGGCCGTTGGTTTGTGGATGATAGGAAGTGGTTTTCCGATGGGCGGTTCCACTGAGCTCAAGCACTGTCTTCAGGAGCGCGGCCGTGAAAGCGGCACCTCGATCCGTTATTATGATTGTTGGAGCACCATGCCTCAGGACGATATTTTCTACGAAGAATCGTGCGGTTTCAACGGCGGTGCCACTTGACAAAGCCTTTGTTTCGGCATAGCGCGTGAGATAATCAGTGGCGACTATTACCCACTTGTTGCCAGCATGGGAAGTCGGATATGGTCCAAGGAGATCCATTCCGATTTGGGCAAAAGGTACGGTGGGCACTTGAATTGGTTGTAATAGCCCAGCTGGTTTTAACGGTGGCGATTTTCGTCGTTGGCAATCGAGGCACGTGCGCACGTAATGCTTCACAATAGCTGGAAGTCTTGGCCAGTAGTATTTCTGTTGGATTCTGGCCAATGTGCGTGTGTATCCGAGATGACCAGACGTTGGCTCATCGTGGCAAGCACAAAGTATCTCCTCACGAAGTGACGTCGGAACGACAAGTAGGTGGGTGCTTCCTCTGGGAGAAAAGTTCTTCTTATAGAGAACACCACTACGTAAGCAGAATGACGGCAGGCTCCTTGCAAATCTTCTGGGGACGGTTGTTGTCCGGCCATTCAAAAATTCAATAAGAGGAAGCAACTCACTGTCTTCTTTCTGCTTGCACGAAATCGTAGTGGTGTCAACGACTCCTACAAACGCCATGCTGTCATCATCTGTGTCATCGTCGCGCTTTATCGGTGACCTTGATAAGCAATCGGCGTCGGCGTGCTGCCGTCCGGACTTATACACGACCGTCATATCAAACTCTTGGAGGCGTAAGCTCCACCGTGCGAGCCGACCAGACGGGTCTTTCAAGTTGGTCAGCCAGCAGAGTGAATGATGGTCGCTGACTACGTGGAAGGAACGACCATAGAGGTACGGACGAAACTTCATAACCGCCCATACGACAGCAAGACACTCTTTTTCCGTTGTGGAGTAGTTGGACTCGGCGCGGGAAAGCGTCCTACTAGCATATGCGATCACACGCTCGGCTGAGTCTTGCCACTGGACGAGTACAGCGCCTAAACCCACGTTGCTGGCATCTGTATGGACCATGGTAGGAGCATCCTCATCAAAGTGAGCAAGCACAGGCGGAGTCTGCAGGCGCTGTCGGAGATCGTCAAATGCCACCTGTTGATCGTCGCCCCATATGAACGAAACGTCTTCTCTTGTGAGTCGTGTTAACGGCGAGGCTATGTTGGAGAAATTGGCAATAAACCTTCGGTAGTATGCGCATAGGCCAAGAAAACGCCTGACTGCTTTCTTGTCTTTTGGTACCGGAAATTTTCTGACGGCCGCAATCTTATCGGGATCAGGTCGAACACCTTCATGGCTCACCACATGGCCTAAAAATTTAAGCTCCTTGAAACCGAAATGACACTTCTCGGGTTTCAGTGTCAGGCCGGCAGACCTTATTGCCCTAAATGCCGATAGCAGCCTGCTCAGGTGTTCCTCAAATGTTTTTGAAAAAACAATGACGTCGTCCAGATAGACCAGACATGTCTGCCACTTAAGGCCTGACAGAACGGTATCCATAAGTCTCTGAAACGTTGCGGGGGCTGAGCACAATCCGAATGGCAAGACTTTAAATTCTTAAAGCCCGTCAGGCGTTACAAAAGCCGTTTTTTCTCTATCTCGCTCGTCGACCTCTATTTGCCAATACCCACTTTTGAGGTCCATTGACGAAAAGTAGCGTGCATACCTCAGCCTGTCGAGTGAATCATCGATGCGCGGTAATGGGTACACGTCTTTCTTTGTCACACGGTTCAGCTTGCGGTAGTCGACACAAAATCGCAAGCTTCCGTCTTTCTTTTTAACCAGCACTACCGGCGATGCCCAAGGACTTCTTGACGGCTGGATGACGTCATCATCGAGCATTTTCTTCACTTGTTCCTGGATTGCTTCACGCTCTTTCGGTGCTACGCGGTATGGGTTCTGTCGTATTGGCCTTGCCGTCTCCTCCGTTATTATCCGATGCTTCGTCAGTGGCGTTTGACTGACCCTCGAGGTCGATGAAAAACAGTCTTTGAACTGGTGAAGAAGATCTACTAGACGCTGTTTCTGCGCTGGTGACAAATCCGAGCTTACGTCAATAGGTGGTGGGGCTGACGTGGCTTGCGGCTCGTCCTGTTGTACTACACAGCACTCGCGGATTTCGGTGATCTCGTCGAAGTAGGCAACTGTAGTGCCTTGTGTAATGTGTCGTCGCTCGTTGGTAAAGTTCGTCAACAGAACCTCTGCTTCACCGCACACAACGTTGACAATACTTCTGGCAATTGCAACACCGCGAGTGAGTAGGAGCCTCAATACTTGTTCAGCGATTCCTTCTCCAGTATTCTGCTCGCTGCACGTGACTGGAACAAGGCGGCACGATAACGGAGGTATGGTCACATCGTCAATGACTCGTAGGGATTTTCGGTGTAGCGCTGCGCTTTGATCCGCTGAAAAGGTCAGTACACCGTCCGGAATATTGATGATGGCACCATATTCACGCAAGAAATCCATCCCCAAGATTGCCTGTTTGCAACACTCAGAAAGGATAACAAAAGTTGCGACGAAGGATGCATCCCCTATCTTCATTCTTGCGGTGCACTTTCCGGTAGGTGTGAGTAGCTGCCCTCCAGCTCCTCTAATCTGCGGTCCTGTCCACTCCATTCTAACCTTCCTGAGCGTGTCTGCCAGACTCTCACTCATTATTGAGAAGTCCGCGCCAGTGTCGACCAATGCCATGACGTCATGTCCGTCAATCGTTATTGCAACTTCGGCAGTAACAACCCCATCTTTCGTCGATTCATTGAAAATGTGTCTCTCTTCGCTCGGCAGTAATGGGGGATTTTCAGCACTTCGACGGTTCGCAACCTTCCCCCCCTAAGGTCGCTGCTTTTAGTTTCCCCGGCGTGGACTAGGAGATCTCCCTCTTGGCATGTCAGTGGTGCTCCGTCTAGAGGATGGAGAATAACGCCCAGGAGAGGGTGAGCGTGACCGAAACCCAGGAGGAACATCCCGCGGGGTCATGACACTCGTGTCGACGTCAGATGTTCCGTTGAAATGGCGCCGAGGAACCGTAGAAGGAAACCCTTGGTATCCTGCGGCGCGATAGGGGCAATACCGAACGATGTGGCCTGCTTCCCCACAGTGAAAGCACAGGGGCCTATGATCAGGGGTACGCCAGATGTCAGTTTTGCGAAGTGGTGGCCGCCTCGGCATCGAAGTTTCTCTGTAGTACCAAGGCGCTGTCGGCGGATGTTGCTGGTGGTACTGATGTGGTGTCGGCACGTTCGCTGGCTGTCGGCGGACTACGTCTGCATAGCTTGCCCTGGGACTGCTCGTGTTCGGCTCAGGAAGCGAGAGCGCTTGCCTGATCTCCTGGCGTACAACTTCCGTTACTGAGGCGATCGCGCAGTCATTCGGTTTGGCGACGAGTTTCTTGACCTCTTCTTGTACGATTTCTCGTATTAGTTGGCGCAAAGAACCTTCGTCGGGTGTTGTTGCTGTGGTAGAGGCTGCCACGCTGATCGGTGCACTGTGGGTTGGGCGGTCATACTGGCGATAACGTAGATGCAGTGCGCGTTCGATAGATGTCGCCTCCTTGGAGAATTCATCCACACTTGTAGGCGGGTTTCGTACGAGGCCAGCGAACAGCTGCTCCTTAACGCCCCGCATGAGGTGGCTAACCTTTTTTGCTTCGGGCATATTGGGATCTGCTCAACGAAATAGCCGCGCCATGTCCTCAACAAACATCGTAACGGATTCATTTGGTTTCTGAATCCGTGACTCGAGGAGACGCTGTGCGATTTCTCGTCTTTCAGTGCTCGCGAACGTGTCGAGAAACTTCTGCCGGAACTCGTCCCAAGACGACCACACGCGATTCGTGAACCACGTTCGGGCTCCGTCTTGAAGCGGAAAATAAACGTAGCCCAATTTCTGTGTGGTGTTCCACCCGTTAACATTCGCTGTGTACTAGAATTCCTCGAGCCAGTCATGTGCATCCTCATATGCGTTTCCGTGGAAGTCAACCGGAAGTCTAGGGTTCAAAACAGTCACCTGTGTCGTGCTTGGGCTGGACATGTTGGGGCCAGTGCTTCCAGGCGCCGTCATGCTTTCTGGTACAGTCACGCTTTCCGGCAATGGACCAAACTCCGGGCTGAGGCCTAACAGGCGCCGGCTGCTGCGGTGAACGGGGGTGTCGATGCGCGGAAGTCTTTCTTGACCAGATGCGGGGCTGTTGTCAGGCGTCCCGAACATGTACCCAGCGCCTCCACCAGTGTCACAATGCCGAAACAGCAGCAGTCGAATCCAGGGATCTCACTTTAATTGTATTAGAATGCTGGCAAACTGATCGGGAGAGAGCCTCGTCTTCTTCACTCGCTGCGCGTGTTCTTCGTTGTCCTCTTCGCGTTGCATATTCAATGTGGCAATATCACCCGGTTTTATCGAAGGCTCCACCAAGATGAGCAATGCAACTACGCTCCTGAGGAACATCCAAACTTTCGTCTGATCATGACCCAATGGCTGCCCTACCACTCTTCGTATTCCCGTTAACCCTATACTCCCTCCCATAATGACATTGCTGGGAATTCACGACCGTCTCGCCACAGGTCACCTTCTCCAGGTCGGCGTTCAGTGTCGCCTCTGTTACCTGTCTCCTGTTCTATGAACGCTCACTCAGAAAACTCCCCGATGCAGTTTAAGAGGGGAAACTGGATCCACCAGACAGCTAACAATCAGAGCGGCCATCGAACTTAATAGTAGTGTTTGCGGAAAGTGTAGACGTTGAGGCTCTCGCAGACACTGGCGCTGCCGTTTCGATTGTTCGTGCTGACTTTTGTTCCCGTCTTAAGAAATTTACCGCGCCTTATGGCGGCGCACCTTCGCCCCGTGCACTTACCAACGCTATCTTTCGTCCACTTGCATAATGTACGGTTCGGGGCTACATAGAAGGCAATGGGCATCGCATCATATTTGCGCTATTTCGTGAGAGACCCAACGAACTCATTCTTGGGTGCGATGTCTTGTCTTCTGCGTCCGCTTCCTAATATTGTCATCAGCGCCTTGTACATCGTAATACCACTGGCTCTTCATTCCTTAAACACGAAGGGCGCATCTGCCTTGTCACCACGTCATATTATGCACTTCGGCCACACATCGAAGGGTTTATAGGCATTAATTCTACCGATATTGTGGATGCGTGGTGACGTGCTTTATATACCTTATGGCCACACTCTACCTGACCACCTTAAATGAAAATACGGATTTTTCCTGCTATTCTGTGGTTCAACAGTCACTTGCGCTATCGGCATTCAGCCTGTTGCAGTTGTTCTTCCGAGCAACAGCCATAAATCTGCTAAAGTCAACATCATGGCCACTCATTGTCTCTTCCACACTTTTGGAGGCAACCATAAGCACTGGCTACAAGTGCTCACCCTGTTGAATCGACGCTGTTCTTTATTCGACCTAATTTCGCCCACGCACTCAGTATGACTACCACCGCTACTCACAGCATCCAGACTGACAGCTCTCGTATTGTACATCGGTGTCCATATCGCGTCTTTCTGGAAGAACGCAAGATCATCGAGTAAAACGTCTCAGACATGCTACAACGTAACACGATACGTTCTTCCTCAAGTCGCATGTCTTTCCTAGTTGTTCTTGTCAAAAAAAAAAGAAACAGTTTGTTCCTGCTTCGACTACACAGTGTGCTAAACAAAATAACGCGCAGATGTTTATCCTCTGCCTTAGATTGATGACGCACTGGATTCATTATACGGCGCGAGTATTTTTCTAGCCTCGACCTCAGATCAGGCTACTAGCAGATACCAATGTCGGAATCTGATAAGTGAAGATCACCTTGTCAACCCCAGATGGGTTGTACAAGTTTAATGGGGTGCCTTCTGGTTTTCGTAATGCGCCCGCCACCTTCGAGCGCACGGTAGACGGTGTGTTGCGTGGGATGAAATAGAAAACATCTCTATGCTATCTAGACGAGACAGTAGTGTTTTTTATCCACGTTTTTCGCAACATCTGTGACGTCTCCACGAAGTCCTCGCATGCCTTGCAAATGCTGGTCTACAGCTTAATATGAAGAAATGCACCTTTGCAAGCTAGAAAATTTAGGTTCTCGACCATTTAGTCAGCACAGAAGGAATTCGGCCGGACCCCGAAAAGCTCGCTGCCATCCTCGACTTTTCTCGCCCACTACATTGAAAGGACCTGCGCAGATTTCTTGGTTCAGCTTCTTACTTCCGGTGCTGAAAAACGGGGCTTCGTATAACTTGCGTTTCCGCTCTAAATCCTCGCAAGTAACGCCACCTTCGTTTGGTCCGAAGACTGCGAAAGCGCTTTCACAGCGTTGAAGCATGCCCTTACGTCAGATCTCGTACTGTGCCTCTTCGATCTAGATGCACCCACCATCCTTCACACTGACGCGAGCAGTCATGGTCAGGTGCGACACTCTTGCAGCGCGAGAACACCTCGCGTGAACGCGTCGTTGCTTACGCAAGTCGTGTTCTAACTGCTACAGAAAAGAAACTACGCCATCACCGAGCAGGAGTACCTTGCCGTTGTTTGGGCAATGCCAAGATTTCGACCATATATTCATGGCTGTCACCTGCAGTCGCTAACGAACACAACACACTGTGCAGGCTTTCATTGCTAAAAAAAACTTATCGAGTCGTCTTGGTCGTTGGGTGCTTCGCTTGCAGGCGATGCCACCTACACACCTGAGAAGAAGCACCTAGACGCTGATGCTCTATCTTGCTGCCCTCTGTTCAGTGCAGGCAACTCACCATCGCTACTCCAAAACGACACCGCCTCTCCACTCACAGCGCTAAGTTAACCACCATCCGGCACCCAATCCGGTCTCGTTTCACAACAACGTGCTGACACTTACTGCCACAGCATTGTTGAGAGAACAACCGGCTCTATACTCCTCGTGCAAACGCCCGACTTCGTCGACAACTTAGACAATTTAAGCTTCACGGTGGCGCTTTTATACCGCTATATACCGCCCTCAACCACTGGGACAACGAAGAAAAGCTCCGTCGTGTGTACTTCTACCTGGAAGACACAGCGAGGACCTGGCTAGAGAATCGTGAGTCCACGCTCCGAACGTGGGATGTCTTCTGCGGCGGCATTTCTGCAAACGTTCGCGAGCGTCGCTCGCAAAGAAATTGCCGCTGCTCAACTAGAGACCCGGGTTCAGCTACCAAATGAGAAGGTTGGAATTTTCACAGAGGAGATGACCCGCATATTTCGTCATGCTGACCCAGACATGCCTGAGGAGAAGAAAGTTCCTTTCCTCATGCGAGGGGTCAAACAGGAGCTCTTCGCGGGACTAATGAGAAATCCACCGAACACCGTCCAAGAATTTGTATCCGAGGCGACCACCATCTAAAAAACCCTTGACATGCGCACCAGACAGTATAATCGTCGCCTGACTCCAGAATGCACTGCTGCTCAAACCAGTGACTCCGAAAACCTGCGTGAAACGATCCGAGCGATCGTGCGGGAAGAGCTGCGCAAACTGTTGCCTTCGGCGCACCCTCAAGTGGATTCGATCGCCGACATTGTGCGAGAAGTTCGGCAATCACTTCAAATTCCCCAAACACCGCTGCCCGAGCCAGAAAACTATGAGCTACGCCGCTGCAGTGCGCCACAACGCTCCTCCCCGTCCACGCCAAAACGCCACCCCGTCGCACTTCTGTCGCCAGACACCACCGCCGCCACCACCCCCACCGACGATCTACCCGACGTTTGGCGCACCCCTGACCACCGCCCACTGGGCTACCACTGCGGCGAGGCCGGGCACACTTACCGCCGTTGCCAGTTCCGACGGATGGGACTGCGTGGCTTCGCCGTCGATGCACCACGTCCGCAGCCAGGGGAAACGGCCACGTGACGTCGCCGACTACCTGACAGGAACTCAATGGACACCCCGAAGTCCTTCCCGTTCGCCGTCGCCCAGCCGCCGCATGTCACCGCACCCCCGGCAGTACTCCGGCCCAACGCGGGGCCGGTCTCCTAGCCGGTATCCGGGAAACTAAGGGCAGCAACCGGTGGAGGTGCGGTTACTTTGCGACGAACTACCGAAGATCGTCCGACGACGACGACGCCGCGACGGAGCTTTCCGAACACAATGCCAACCAGGCAAAGCCCTGACGGCGAAAGCTCACTTACCGGAGGTGGCCTGACGACGCAACATGGAAGCAGCGGATCAAGCGGACGCAGCCGTGACCCGACGCCACGCCCTAACTGTAATGCGAGACGGCGAACTAGCGACCTCGACGGTCTTATCGACGGCCACTGTGTGACCGCTCTCGTCGATACTGGAGCCGACTGTTCTGTCATCAGTGGGTCGTTCGCCGCGAAGTTAAAGAAAGTTACGACAGCTTGCAAAGGCCCTGAAATCCGCACAGCCGGAGGTCATCTCGTAACGGCTGCAGGAATCTGCACAGCGAGAGTCACCATTAACGGCCGTATTATCCTGCAGACTTCGTAGTCCTACAGCGTTGCTCGAGAGATGTCATCCTTGGCATGGACTTCTTATGCCTCCATGGTGCTGTCATCAACCTCAAAACAAAGTCGATAACGTTATCCACAGAAGAAGCACTACCGCCGCGCTCGCCGTCAGGACACCCATGCCTTGAATGTGCTGGGAAGAAACAAGTCACCATTCCGCCTCGCTCAAGCGTCATTATTTCAGTCGGCGCTCCTAAATCACCTGACTTGGAAGGCGTCGTTGAAGGCAGTCCAGCATCTGTTGGTCACTTGAAATATTTGCGTCACAAGAGGAATTGCAGAGCTGCGGGGAGGCAAAGCAACGGTTATGCTCACGAATTTCAGCAATGAGTACAAACATGTGAAACAAAAAGGAACAACGGTCGCCATACATCGAAGAAATTGACGAAGCCACCAGTGCTTTCGCCCTTCGCCGATTCTGCGGACCTGCTCAGAGGAACCAAGCCCACTCCCATAGCGTTCGAACCTCAATCCCAAGAACTTCCGAACGAGAAAGCCAAGAACGCTGAAGGCCCCCTGCTCCCTGCAATACGAAGATAGCTTTTCGTCGTCGTCGAAAATTGCCGCAGACCCCAATCAACGAAAAACATTCGCAATCATAACCGTATAGAAAATGCCAGAACCACTCCGTCAGAGTCCGTACAAGGGTTCGGACGCGAGAAAACGTTGAAGGCCCATGAAAAGAGACAGAGTTGATGAAATGCT
>WOVY01006695.1:0-34907 GCA_013436015.1 Rhipicephalus annulatus
AGTGGTTATTACCTTCAAAATGAAATTCTTTTTTTTGGAATTGAAAACACCATGTTATTTCTGTAGCTATACAAAGCGTTCAAAGTCCGGGTGGAAGTGAAGTCATATTCATCCCATTAGAAAGGCAGCGATTGCCTTTAGAAAATGAGTCCATGACAATGATGACTGGTGTGCGAAGAAAATCTGTCCCTAATATATTCGCCTAAGTCAAGTGATTGTTCTTCTTATCGATGTGACCCGCACAATAACCAACCATGTTGTATCGAGTATCACTGCGTGCCAAAGTTCAATAAAAATCTAGAGCAATCCAGTGTAGCGGGAAAATATGGACAACATTCTTAATTGTCTGCGCCCAAAAATTCTTTCCCCTGTAGTTAACAAAGTTTATTCCTACATCACTTTAGCGAAAAACGCGTGATCGTCTTGTCATATTACAACATTATGCGCAAATTACTCCGCATTTTATACTCATTTAGTTTACCTTTCCCACTACTCATGTGACATGCCCATACAATCCTTTCTACGGTGTTTTATTCATATCTGTCATTCATTATTTTAGTTTTCTCCCAGCATATCTTCCACTTAGAACACTTATTACAGTTGATTCAGATGACTGCAACGTCACGAGTTTTTGATTGTTTTAATGAAGCACGAAGCATTTTGGCCGATCAAGGACTCTCGTATGTTCTCCTCAGCAGCGAAGGTATCTCGGCCTGCTTACTTGGCGTAGCGTAGGCAAGAACCACACATAACAAGTTTGTACCAGAAAAAGCCTTCGCTCGCGCAAAAGAGATGTTTTGTTCCCTCTGTTTTTCGGGATTTTTGATGATGATATCCACGCAGCTAAAACCGCATGCAGAATAACCAGCTTTGTAATACTGAGCGTCCTAATGTGGCAAAAAGTTTTGTTCTTTTCGCTGTACGAATACCTTGACGATGTCAAGTGTCAACATTACAATTTATAGCTGAGGCAACATGACCATCGCCGCACACCACATCAGCCAAATGTTTTTATATGCGGCAAGTCATCACTCAATGAAGGCTACGTCATGCCACACGACATAAACTAATGTTGGCAGAGGCCAGCCTGTAAAATACAAATAATGATATATTGTAGCTAGCCAAAATACAATATTGGTAATGCCATGCAGCAAAGCACGGCAACAAAAAGTTATTCAAGCTAGCCAACACGCCGTATTGGCCACTGCTATCATGTCTGGGCGAAGAGAAAAACGCAATAATTGCCCAGTTGGCACTCATTGTGGCCCCAATACATGCTGATAATTTGAGAGGAATCTTTTTGGAGATGTGACGATGTATATTGGAAAGTACCACCGTCTCAGTTGGGTGTTATAGGCGCTTGGAATGCTAATACAATGAATAAAACGCTAAAAGTATCGAGCTCAACTCAGTAGTATTTCTCAAAATGTAACACTTGTGCGATACAGCCACCATATGCCACCATAACTGCATGAAAAATACCAGAGCCCTAAACATTCTTTCACACTGATTAAAGTTGTATATGGCGTTGGTGAGTTATTAGAAAAAATAGAATTCAACTTTTGTTTTGCCAAGGGCTATATGCACTGGCACGGGTTTCGTGTGTCCGCCGGAAATCATTTTAACCTCTTTGCGGCATAATGACGAACCATGTCGTATGATTTAAGTCACATAGCGTATATATTGTCTTTCCAACATGACTGGTTGAAATACAAAACCGTAACTTTTTTGCATGCGCACTACAGCAAAGCTTCAGCCAACCCGAACGCTTCAGCCAACCGGACGTGCTTATTTCGGAGAAGTGTTCTGGACGTTTGGTAATCTGGGAAAGCTGAGGGCCACCACGATTTCCAAGGTCGTTTTAGGGTCGAAGCTCCTCACGTTGACTAGCTTTCTGTGTACGTTCCGTGTCATCGTAGTCGTTGCATTACGTGTCAATAAAAACGGTGCCACATAATATCCCCGTAGTGCATGATGATTAGCGAGGCGAAGCGGCCCTCAGTCTTTCCATGCTTCCATGCGCTCGTCCTTGCGCGCGTCCGTGCGACCGTCCATCCGTCGGTCCATCCGCCCATGCTTCCATTCCAGGTGGTCGGGTCTCGTACTTCTGAACGATGTTCAGCTTTCGCACTTCGGTGGACGAGGCAGTTGACGTTTTGCCGATTCCTCATTGGTCTTACGCACGCACACTCGCATTACCACGTGGACGGGCTGCGGAGAGCTTCGGCCCACCCGTTGCCATTCGCCTTGTGAATATGCTGCGATTGTTTTATCATCTCTCGGAAGTGGGGCAGAAAAGTGGGGGATAGCGTTACACAACTCATAACTTGAGGACTTTTCCTGTCCGCATAAATTCAAAAATAGTTTCATGCTTTCAATGCCTTTAAAAGCGAGAGGAAGTGGGGGTTGAAGCAGGGTTTACGGTGGAATACGGCCAGATGTGATTCGGTCACTCTTTCTCCTGGTTATTCAGTGGCGGGTACCTTACCTCACTCGGGCTCCTGGTTTTGGCTGCTGCATAGCTTTCACTATTCAGTCATGAATCATCGGCAAAAACAACTTAGACTGGAGTAAAAGAGAGATATTACATTTATGCGACAGCTCTGTCAACTACCTTTGATTTCTTATACCTGATCGTTTTGACTTTGTCGAGGAATGAGCAGATGAGCACTGATGTAGTTTGAAAACTCGTAGTACTCAGATACGGAGCAGAAAGCTGTAGACTTACGAGAGGGTTCAGCCTAAATTTAAGACGACGCAGTGAGAAATAGAAAAAAAATGGTCGGTGTAACCTCAAGAGACAAAAGAGAGCATATTGGATAAGGGGTCAAACAAGGATTAAAAATATGATAGTTGAAATCAAGAAGAGTAAATGGAAAAGGCTGGCCATGTAACGTGTAGGCAGAATAGCCGTAAGTCATTAGGGGTGTTTAACTGGATTCTAAGACAAGGCAAGCTGGTTAGGGGGAGACAGAAGGTTAGGGGAAGCGGTTGAGATTAAGAAGTTTGCGTCTATAAAATGGCAGCAACAGGCACAGGACCATGTTGTCTGGTGGAACATGTGAGAGGCTTTTGTCCTGCAGTGTATGTAGTCAAACTGATGATGATAATGTATATGATGATATTTTTGCAAGATTAATAGGTTCAGATAGCGTTCATTAAGTTGTTTTTTACATTGCATGTTACAATATGCATTCTTGAGATTTATTTGTAAATACACAAGTTGTAGGCTTTGTAATACGCGTTAGAATTGGTTACTGAAGTTTCTATCCTTACCGTAACAAAGTTGCCATAAATTGCATGTGCTATTTTCTTCTTTCGTCGAATGATTGTGCTTTATTGAATCATGAACTTTTCATCGGCCCTTCACCACTCGTTTTGCTGAACAAGCTTTCTTCACTGAAGTTTAGAATAGTTGTACAATTTTTCGCATTTTTCAAGCTCTAGCTGTAGTCACACTTCAGTAGACAATCCACTTTCTGGGTGAATATGGGTTGCAATGCTCAGGAATATAGGTGTTTGATGATTGCACATTGTATCACAATTGGTTTAAACTTAATTCTTTTCAACCTTTGGCGATCTGGTGCCTCAAGCAAGCTCTCACAGGTGGACAATGTGGCTGCGTGTTCGTGGTTTGTCTATTACGTTAATACTATATATATCTTTTCCTCAAGTAATGTTTGTTGGTTGCACGCAGTCGTCTAAAAGTAAGCGAACAGCACAACACTGCACAAAACGCAAGTATTTTAAATACTTGCAGTACATTAACGACACGCACAGTGTCTACATTCCTATTAACCTTGTGTATAGTGTAATATATTTAGCTGAGTATACCCGTGTTTTGTCAAAAAGAAAAGTTAGGAAAAAATGTAAAATTTGCATGCAACAAACTCTACCTGATCATAAATGGCACATTCACTAGATATTGTCGAAAATGAATTGGCGTAGGCTAGGAAAACGCTGGGAAAGACCGGTAATAAATGCTAAAAAAGAAAGAGAGATGACCCATATAATATAAAGGTTCGCACACGATATTGAAGGGGCTAATATTATACAAAGTCTGTAGTACGTACGACTAACATTATCAGCTTCGGCCATCTTCGCCAGTTTTTGCAATATGTTCGATGAACTATATTTGATAAAGCCATCGTTGCAAACATTGGGCAGTTATTTGTTCACTGTATTAGAAGGCTACACTTTCAGATGAAAGTGTATTCGCTACACTCTCAGATGTAGCGAAACCCTTAAGCCAAAGTAGGAGCGAAATTTCTGCCTCTCTTTACCAACTTTCGGACGAGATTAGATAAGCACTGGCATGCTGTTTGAAGACAGCGCAAGACTCGTTTGAAATATTAAAGAGGAAGCAAGCGAGAAATAAGAGAGAAAAATAAACAAAAAATAAGAATGCTGCCTGCCAACCTTCTTTCTCACATAAGAAAAAATATATAATATTGAAGAGAAAAGACAAATAAACGTGCGAAAGAGTGCTATAAAGAAAGGAGAGAATAAAAGAAAAAGAAACCCTAAAAGAATATACAAGGCTGCCAAGCTACACGCCCTTTACAATTTTGGCCCCACTAAAACGAGGCCATTCTAATCTTTGTTGTTTTGTGTGTGTTTCTTTTAACCGATGCAGTACTGTTTCGTTTTTCAGGAAGCACAACTTGTAAGTAATCTTAATGTAAATATTATAAGCATACAAACTAATACATTTTCCGTACTGAAACACGTAGTGGCTCTAGTGCTCAAAAAAGCTAGGCTTTGAAACTAATATTAAGCGTTTGGAAGATATTCCAAAAGTTTGTTTTTTACTTAGCACTGTTACACGTTTCATGTGTTTTCACTTCGTTGCGTGACAATGTGTTGCGTGTTTCAAGGCGGGAACATGACACTTGGCTAGCTGATACATAATGTGGTGGGATTGTAGTCATGCGAGCGAGCGTTATAGAGTCTTTAACCAGAAAATTTTACTGGCCAGTTCATAAAGTGAGCAGGAGAGTGCTCGCTTTTGGACATTGTGCAAGGTTCCGCAACATAGGCAGACAGAAAGAACGATGGTTCATTCGCACCGAAATTTTCGGCATGGTACCAGCAGCGAAAGCAATCAGCTGCTTCGGACCATCTTTCAGATGCCACTTAGCTTCCTACTAATTCAAATGAAAACTTGAGTACCAGTGCGCAAAGTCGCAGGACGAAACGGGTGTTTGCGATAACTCCAGCGGGCTGAAATTTCGAGAAGAATACAGAATTACAGGGACAAGCTTTAGGCACGTCCATACTAGCCTCGCACTCAAAATTGATGACAGCTTCAAAAAATAGTAATTTGAAGGTATTGAATGCTTCAAACCGCAAGTTTCACTTGCCATATCGTTTGGTTGAAAAATTGTGCTTCAGCTACTTCAACCAGCAAACAAGCTTAGCCAGTCTAACCTACTTTCTCTCAAAAAACGAGTCCTAGCTGAGCAAAGCTATGATTATTTTTTACTCACGTGACTCTTGCCCGTATTCACACACTAACTTCGCCCTTATTGCACGTTTTCCTCAACTTCCTGTATTTTCTACGTGGGTTTTAAAGGTGCAAAATTAGTAGTAGGGCGAAAGATAAGGATACTTCTGGTTCATGCTTACTAGCCCGATTTGTTCATCAAGCCCAGTAAATATTTAAAATCGATAAGGAAAACTTGGGAGAAGGGTGAAGGCGGTTTGTGAAAACGGGCCAAGGTTTTGCGTTCTTAACGTAATTTTTAAATGCGAAGCAATTCTTTGCGTAAAACAGAATTTTCGCATCTATCTATCTATCTATCTTTCTATCTATCTATCTATATATCTATCTATCTATCTCTATCTATCTCTATCTATCTATCTATCTATCTATCTACCTATCTATCCGCTTACGCCTGGATTCTCTCGTGCTCACCCACCTAACTTTGCACGTCATTAAAACTTTCCGCGTGAAAGTGGAAAATGCCCGCTGGTGGGTATGTGCCACGGTCGCCCATGTGCAACACACAAGGCACACAAAAGCTGATATTGGATGTGTTGCCCCAATGAATGAAAGGTCAAAACATATCGCAGACAGAGCAGAAAACGAACTCCACTATTGTGCATGGCAATAAGCTTTTCACCGCCGAGCCGCGCCAGGTTTTGCAACTATTTTTCATATAGAACAAAATGTTCACCAAGCGTCACACAGGGATGCATTGATGGCTATCCAATTATATAAACGCTACATGTGTACTCAAAAAATGCAGCCACCACCCAGGTGAAGATACCTTTAGTTAAGTGCTATACACTCAAAGCGATTGACAGCTTATTTCATGTGAATGGCGTGAGCGGACAATGCTTATTTTATTTCGTGAGCTATAAAAATATCAATGCATCTCCAGGGTCTGAATGGCAACGAGCGTTCGATGCTATCGGACTGAAGGTTCATAATATACCTACGTGAAGTCACCGTGTAATAAAAAGGACGGTTATATGAACTTATAATAGACCAGGTGAACATGTACACAGATCGTGTGCAGAGTTGGTAGGACTGTTCCCAGAAAAAGAGCGCTAATTAAGTTTCAAAAATTATGCAAGGGCATAGTGGTTGCCGGGTAACCTATCATATGGTTGTAAGGAGTGAGATTGATATTGATGTTCACATTTTTTGGGTTTCACAAGCATTTACAAACACAAAATTTGATACCACTGTATAGAACTTTTCCTTTGATTGTGCCTTTTTATTATTATTTTGTGAATTTTAAATGAAGTTCGTTAAGTGGTTTTGTTGGTAGCGCTTCCCCTCCGGTCCTTCTCGCCACTTGCTGAGCAATATTACCAGGCGCCTAAACCTCAGTTATCTCGTTTGATAGGCATGCCAATTACCGGAAAGATAAAGAAAGCAATTTGTGGCAGGCACAGAACGGAAGCTGCAATGAGTTACCTAGGTTCAGCAATTCAACCCTTCATTCAACGAAGATGACTAAATCAGGCCATACATGTTTTACTCGGCACTGTAGTGTGTTTGCCCAGGCATTTCCATTTCTGCGGTGTCCTTTCAGGTTTTCTTGTGGCAACGGATAGGCACAATCGTTTCGAGCCATTGTTTGGGCAGGTATATTTCGGATGAGTACATAAGTAAAGCCGCTTCTATACAAGCTTGACTGGACTGACAGACGTGCAGTGCAGCCAAAGTAATTGGTCAAGATGGCAGCCAGGATGGTGTCGGCAAATTGTGTTTAATGAAAGGCTCAGATTCTTGTTATCTCGGCTACATAAAGTTTCCTTCTTCTACCTTGTTCATGTAGTTCCAATGATATCAAGTGTTAATGGGCTCCTTCCTGTTCATGAAATTCAGTAGCCGTGGTTGGAAACTGTGTGAGTCTCTACATTTAATTTTGTCCCTCAAATATATGTGACGAAAAAAAATGCTTCTAGAAGTCATTAGACGGGACGTCGTAGGGCCAATTTTTATAAAAGCGAAATTCTTTTCGCCAAGAAAACGTTGTGGTAATGCCACGGGCAAATGAACGTGCGAAAACATTGTCTTGTTTAGTACTGAATTTCTGTAAAAACATTACGTGCGCAGTCACAACAAATGCGATTTAGTCAAATACGAGGTGTCCTACTCGTGATTGTTGAGAAGTTTAGCTTTGGTTCAGATATTTTGGGCTCAACGGCTGCTCTTTATGTTCATTAGTCAATTGTAACCTAAAGCTGCTCTTATTACTGACAGTTTCACAATAGGTGAATGCCTTTGTTTTTTTATATTTAGAACGTGCTAAAAAGCTCATATATTTTCGTCTCATCTCATCTCAAAGGGTAACGGCTCATCTTCAGTTTGCGTGATTTAACAACCCAGAAGTAAAATAAAAAATAAGGTTCGAATTTCACAAATGTCCTCATCGCCCCAGCGGCCAACGATACTGAAAGAAGGCACGGGGGCATTTCACTTGCATGCAAAGTTGGACAGGAACGCTTCCACAACAACTCTCTTCCTCTCAATTTTATCCTTTCCCTTTTTGGTGATCTCACAGTGACTTCATGAAAGCAATGTTCTGTTTGTGGTTTATTTTCGTTAGACTCTCGGCAGCCGCCAGTGGTAAAAATGGCGCTACCGCTGCGTATAAGTGTCACACAGCGCATACTTGAGATATACACGGAGTTTCCGCCATCTGGGTAGGACGCATGTACAGATGGAAAGAAAGTTGAATGCATGAATGGATGCCTGGATGGACAAGCACATAGATAGTTGATCAAACTGGCGCAAGGACAAACAAACAGACGAACGGGGCAATTTATGTATTTTGTTGTAGTTGTACACACATAAAGTCAATTGCTTCGGCAAATGTTTTTGTTTTTTGTTGAGGGGGTATTCAGTTTTTGTTTGGGTATTGTGAAACGTGATCTACAGCAACTTGGTCGGCCCTGTGGAACTTCGCCTCTGAAAGCTGGCATCGGCAACGTTAACTTAACGAATGCATAGAACAAATTTAATTATTTCAACAGGAATAAAATTTAAGCATTGCGCATGACGATCAAGTATTTTACCACAAAGCCATGCCAGCTCTGGGAAGTGATTTTCAAGTAGACCGCATTGTTCCTAAAAAGTTAATTAGGGTCAAATGTAAATTTTACTAGGTACTCATTCTTACAAATAGTACAAGTGTACTCCTATCATACAGTCGCACGGCGGGTTTTTCGGAATTGCAAAGAAGCACGATCCTTTGAAACTGATTTATGTACAAGTGTCTAGGGCCGCCATCCTTGCTACCATTAGTGCTACATATCCGTCTTACGCTTCTTGTGTCGCTCGTAACGACGTTGCTGATGGCATCATTACACAACACCAAACATGTTAGTGAGTAGGATACCTCTGTGCGACATTGGTACATATCTTTAGCGTAATTTTGAACGTGTCACTCAATAAAGAATTACAACACAGTCACCTTCCCTCCATAGGCTTCGTACATCATCCATTCCTAAGGTACTTGGCATATGCACAATTTCTCAATTCGAACGAGTAGTTTCATAACGTAAAAGACTTACCAATAGTTCCTATTAAACTATATGAATGCTTCATCACACAAATAGGCATACATGTTTTGTGAGGTGAGCATAAAATGAAGATGATTGAACAGATGCGCACTGGCTTGTGGTGATGAGAAATATTGTTCCCACTACCAGGTGAAATAAAAAGCCTGTACGCCTGTGCTCACAAAAACATTACACAAAAGTCTAAATGTATTGAAAAGATGACGAGCGACTAGGAACTCCATTATGGTTGAAAAGGGGCAGAAACTGAACGGCAACGGAGGCCCACTTGCTGAGTAATGTTGCTTCTTACTGAAAGGTTCTGGAAGCTAGACACCGCTTGTTACAGTTCGTAGTTTTGCATACAATAGAAACGCTAGGCTACATCCTGTGGCCGATATGGATGTTTCACTTTAATGTTGCTTACCGGCTGAGTATTTTCGCGTACCCTGCATTTACTTAGGTTGTTGCGTCGCCACGAGATTCCAAGAGATACGCATAAGACGCTGATCTATTCAACGAGCGTAATTTGCAAAAAGCATACGGCATGCATAAACAGAAAATACACGAAGGTGTCAGCGCCCATGATATACTCCAACAAGTACTGCATACCGGTTTTGGCACGCAATCAATAATGAAGAAAATCTGAGATTCACAGAATTTTTCGAGGCGGTGTCGGGCTTGTAAGGTATAAACGTGTCCATCAGAGCACTCACTACGCTAATGGTATAGGACGACATATTATGTGCTCAATGAGTTGTTTAAGTTCACAAAACACAGTTTTCGGGGACCTGCAGAATGCCATATAAACCTCTTCATTAATTAGATCCACTGAAGAGTCAGTCACAGGGCGTTTGCATAAGGCAGCTAACTTCTTTTCGCAGCCAAGGGGATATATTTAATACAGACAGTATGTGTGTCTCGCTCTATTTTTCGCCGTTGGGAAATTTTGCCCATATCTGTATGAAATCTCTTTCACCGGTGCTACTGCTTACCAGTGACAACTTTGTTCTGCTGGCTGTCTTCTTTTATAGATACAACTGTGTTCTACAAGATTGGACGCTTGCATGAGGATGTCAACTGCCTGTTTCTTTATTCTATGGACTAACTAAAAGGTTCAGTGACAGATACCATTCTATCTGTGCTTGCTGCAACTGCCCTTTTTACATTTCTGCTGAGTAACGCGAAAACCCGGCTGTCCAAAAGATCATCGGCCACCTCAAGTCACCGGCTCCTGATTCTTCCCTTTGTCTCTTCGTGCTGCTCGACGGCACTTTGCTTCGTCGCAGTTTTCTACCGAATGGCCCTCAACTATTTTGTGTAATTCCGCACGTCTAAGTTATTCTGTTCTGGTCCAGCTTCATGTTCTGCCAAAATCAGGCCACCTGGGCGTTTCCCGCTGCTACTTAGCCTCTATAGCCGCCAGTTATACTGGCCAGGAATATATAGGCCTGTAAGTCAATACTTTACCTCTTGGGACTTTTGACAACACCGCAAGGTGCGGCCTTCCACGGATGTCCACTTTCAATACACGACGTTCCTAATGAACCAATTTATCGTATCAGCATCGACTAGGTTGGTCTGTTTCTTACTTCGGCCTTGAAGAATTGATACATCGCCGTTGCCACGGCTATGCCAGGTGGTGTGTAAGTGCTCGCGCACTTTCAATCAGATGCCTGACTGACGTAGAGGTGGTGTTGCTCCACGGTGTTATTCTGCAGCACGGAACCCCAAACCAGGTCTAAACCGACAGTGGTAGACAGTATCTTCCCGGACTCATAAACGACATCGTGATGTCTTCCGCGACCAAACGTAAGCTAGCTTATGCCAACCATTCTTTAACGAATGTCTTGGCACAGCAGAATAAACAAATTAACCATTATCGCCATGCTAGCAATATATGTTTCAGCCGACCACCATAATTGCGATTCCGCATTGCCTTTGCCACGTTTGCGTATGAGAAGTCTCGGCGTCAGACATCTGAATATTTGACTTTCTTTCTTTTGTTCAGGCGAAAAACAACGTCGCTCTGGATGAAGCCTCTTTCAACAAATTCGCCTACTGAATACATGCAAGATGTTGCCCGCGTTGTGCATGCATGCCCAGTACAGGCATTCTATTAACCTCCTCGTAAACGGATTAGAAATCTGTTTATGATAGTCGTCAGAGGACTCCCAATTTCTTTTTGCATATCTTGTACTTCTTTGGTATCTAGCACACAGTGTTAGGCTTTCTGAAAAGCCCTTGTTCCCGTACACCGAACCATACCATCTACGCTGTAAAGTGATCAACTTGACGTATGAGATCGAACCGTGAACAACGGTTCGATGTTCACGTCCTCGTAGTCAAATGCACGTACTGAAATCGTTCGCGGTGTCCGTCTCAACCCCGATCTTACGCTGGACCTTACCGACGCAAGTGTATAGTGGCATTTCTCAATACCGGCTTTGTTGGTATGCACCGAGTGGGCTCTTGTGCCACCGAAGGGTATTGTTTTGTGCCGCAGACTAAGAATAAGGGTTATCCCTGTTTTGTGACATCTTGACTGTTGTTGCCCCGATCATGTTGTACAAATACTGTTGATACACCTATATTTTTCGTCTTCCTATAAAATATGAAGAAATCTGAATGTTGCTTAAGCTCACTTATGGCGTTATACTTAGAATTTCGCATGGCACATTGAAAGTAAAGGACACGATGGCCTTCGCAAGAAAACTTTGTCCGACATGGCTTTCATTTTAAATGTATTTGCAGTAGGCTTGGTGAGCCTATTTTCTCTGCTTCATTTACAGTTTCGCAAGTATGGCGTATTTGCCAAATGGGCGCAAGCAAATAAATAGAGCAAGCACAAAAATTGCGCAGGAGCCAATAACGCCTGTGTTTTGTTTTGTTTTCTTTTGTGTGCCTAATAATTTTTACCTGATGCAGTGCAGTTGCTTGAGATTACACTTTTTCAAGAAGCTGACA
Organism: Rhipicephalus annulatus; assembly: GCA_013436015.1. Classification (NCBI taxonomy): domain Eukaryota; kingdom Metazoa; phylum Arthropoda; class Arachnida; order Ixodida; family Ixodidae; genus Rhipicephalus; species Rhipicephalus annulatus. The sequence goes on from WOVY01006695.1 coordinate 11,986, forward strand.
ATAACTGGTTACATGAAAGTGGTATCAGTCTGAGCAGCAAAACATGTGCGTTCGAGGGCACTCGCCTTTCGAAAAAGCTAGAATGTGCAGATGAGACAGAAAACTGTTCAAACAAAAGACAGCTAATGCAGAAGTAAAATACGAAAAATGTTCACACAACATTGACGTAACTATGACAAGGTTGCTTCCATAATGTGGCAACATTAAGAGCAGTGACTGTTACTAGCAAGAGCAGTGCACGAACAGATGATATTTGAAAAAAATTCACCCTTTGCGCATCTTCGGAAAGATATTCATTTTTTTCGGGACGAAAGCACATCATGACTTTTTGCTGTGAGCTAATTGCAAATATTACTAAGTACAGCTAGTGAAAATCTCGTTAGTTTAAACATATCAGTGTTCTACGATGGTTTCTCCTGCCTCGGCACTATGGACCTCAAAAACTTGGTAAACTGTTACCTCCAAAAAAAATTTAGTAAAAATAACGATGACTTTCGGCGTGAAGCGCAACACAAGAACGTTTTATTTTGCATTGATGAACACATAGAACCTAGTTAGATACTCCTAATATACAGAACTGGAAGAACTCGTGCGTAAAAAACCTTTTCAGATAAAACAGAATGCGGATCCAATTGGATAACAAAGGAGTATAATAAAACCGCGGTAATTCCGGAATGAATTAGCTGGCGCGTAGTGCCGTCTGTACGATTCATTTGTTTGACATTGCTTTTGGTATGTTGTTTTGGAACATGGCAGCATCAATGAACACCAAATATATTATTTCAAATTAGGAATAGATGCTATGCGAAGGGAGGAAACATTTTGATGATTAAAAACATATAAGACTTGAAGAACAGACAAGAATGTAAGCTATTTCAAAGACTTTATATGGGTAGTCAGTAATCATTTTCATGACTAGTGTTTCCCTGAGAGATCCACAGAAAACATTTTTAAGCAGATAAAATCTGTCTAGGTAGGTATACTGCTATCTAGCTCTTTTTTATAGTTATATGGCGTGAATAGGTGCCCTGATTACTACGGTGATGTGCCAATGCGTATGATCAAGTGGATAGGATGACCCACCACATGTATGATTTTCAGATTCGGGATTTCTTGCTGTAACAAATTTAGTAGAGCGCTCTTCAATCGTGATCTTGTTGTGGGAACGTTAGCTGAAAATGCTAACATCCTCACGATATTGCCGGTAAGAAAATTTGTGTCAACCTGACAGATACTTCCCCTGCAGGCTGGCAAAAAAAAACTACGTCCTCACTTTGCCCCAAAGCAACAAATTGGTGGCGTTCATTGCAACTTCACTTGCTCAGATAAATCGTTTTGCTTGAACTACGTCACAGACTAGAGCTAAATCACGTGCAAGTTACCAACTTCAAGCAATGTTGTGAGTGTGGGCACCAATGATGTAATGCGGCCGAGTGCGCGCCACAGAAATAATGGCATGATTTCCCGCTGAAGGTACCAGGTGTAAATGCGAAGCAGCGGGCGTTATCTTTTATATTGGCGGCTGCATTTACGTTTGCGCTCATTGTGGCACTGCGCAGAAAAGAACCTTAGCGAGGCGCAAGTCACGCAGTCATAGATCGGTCTTTTCTACCAGAACATGTAAATTGTTGCAATCTGCAATGAGAAAGAGAGAAAGATAAGTAAGTAGCCCAACAGCGGGTATGCTAGACAGAGAAGAGTCTGATCGGACACAGAGACCCGCAGTCCGGCATTAGTAACCACACACAATGCGAATTTTTATTGCTCGACAACACGTCGCAGCCACAACATGGTGAATGCCTTGCACGTGTCGGTGCATCAAGATACGCCTGTCAAGCTGGAAGCAGCGCTGGTAGGTGCGGACACCACTGCATTATGGAACCCTGACGTCACCCAAGGCCAATAAAACACCGAATTTACCGCAGGAAAGCTTCATTGGGGAGCAGTTCAGGCGGCAGCTGCAGTATAGCGCGGCATTTATTCGCAACCTTGCTTCACGCAGTGCATTTCATCACAACGTCCAGACACACTATGCAAATCGCCAGAGTTTCGCGAAACTGGGGATTTTACCGAGCTCTGGGTACGACCGTTATGAACGAACCAACAGTACAAAAAGTTTAATCTACCGCTCAGCGTGCTGCGTTTTGTTGGTTAAGATGGAACAAGTCATTGCGTCGAGGATGGTCTACTATGTTGGGCGGGGTTTTCAAACCAGAGGCATTTTCTTTCATTTGTTTGTCATTCGATTGGATACAGAAGTGCACCCATGCCATAAGTCTGTCAGAAACTTTTTGTGTCAGTATTGTTCACGGCACGAATTTTTAAATTTATTTTGAAGCTTTAGATGCCTACACTGAGTCTGTTTTAGAATAACCAGCACGGTGGCCTCTGAGTTCAACACCGGCCGAGCATTTTTCAACATCACGACCACACCAAAACCCGAGGCCACGTTTTATTCATATTGGTCAACCTATACAGTCTAGAGCGCTGCTCGGCCGGTGCCCGTCGTCTTTGTTGCCATCGCAGTTAGCACCCGAGCACGTGCGGCCGGCTATTTTGCTATTAAAGGTGAAGCTCCTGAAGCTGTGGGTCTGTCCCGTCGAGCTCATAGTACGTGACCATGTAATTTATTGACTCACTCAGCAGGTGTGGGCGGATGGACGAACAGACAAAAAGTGGACGGATGGATGGACGAATGGGCAGGTAGACAGACAGAGAATTCACGGCTTACCAAAAAACCCTTCAAAGCTTCGCCCCACTCATCATGATCATTCAGTCGGTATATATGCTGTTATTTTATTGGTAGGATGGTATTCTAGGCTAGTGAGGCCAGGACATGCTACTACCAAGCTCACAGGTTATGGTAAGGTCGAGGCAATTACGCCACATTATAAGAAGACCGTGTTTATGAAGCCATGTAATTCAAGCATGCTAGCTTATAAGCTATGTAAGGTATACAAATAACGTAACTTCAATCATGAGCACGCTAACTGAAACTATGCTGATTCGCCCTTATTATCTAATGGCAAGAAGCATTACACTGCAAATCGTTTTACGTTTAATACATTCATACTCAATATGGCCTTGTGAATCGCACCTGAGATAACTACCTTTTCATTGAAGCCTTATCACTGACAACAAGACAGCTCAGGTCGTTAAGTCTAAGTCAATTAGTACAATAATATTAAACCTGCTGACGCAGTCTTCATTTCAAAGCTGCCCATGCACATCTGTAGACGACTAACTTCAAAAAGCTTTAAGAATCTAGGTTATCTTAAGCTAATATATGGCTCCAGCCTTGCGCAAGTAGTGTAAGCTCACCAATTTACTTTATATGCAAAGAGGCTGCCGCATAGCGTTCACCACATCGAACGCTTGAAAGTCACGCAGGCACTATCACAGTCACGAGCTGACCTCAGGCCTTCTCATGATCAACGAGTGTCTGCGTCAAACAGTTCGACAGAGCAGCAATTTTCCTGTATAGGCAGCAATTGAGGCCTTGCGTTCTCCACCTCCTAACCAGGCTTCACCTGCTATGCCACATATGCAATAGGTGCTGGTCTATCGCAGGCGCCTCAACCATGCGCGTTATTTTCTTAAAGGTGGCATCATGTGTTCGCGAATGAAAGCAAACCACCCACTGACATTATAGAGCGTTTGCTCCCGCATGTATAGGACCAGAGATCAGCGTGACAGCATTTTCGTCCATCAAGCAGCCAGTGTTGATCACTTTATTCAGACAGGTACATTTATAACATGATCCGGGCAACGCCGCTCAGATGAACGAGCGATAGCATTTAGAACACTTGTGCGACGTCCCTTAAGTTTATCATGCGCACCGCACGAGTGCGGCTCGACGTGTTACGTCTTCTTTGCTGAGGAAAATAAAAAAGTCTGCAGTGATTTACACATGCGGGAAACACAATTGCTTGAGGTGATATTTACAACAAATGAAGAATAAATACATGTAGGACCACGGAGATTTCAAGCAGCTTATTAGAAGCTTTTTCATACTTTAGTCGTTGTGGCGGTCTTTGCTGTCTCAGCGACCTCCTGGGTGCAGGCGTTGGGCCACTCGTTCGGCCCATGGTAGTCAGGTCCTTTGTCGGCGCTGTTTCTCGACGTGCCACTCAGCCATTGCACTGCTTGGTTCTTTGTTGCTCCAGTTGGGAACAAAATTGGGCTGGAAGGCTTCCCTGGTTGGTAGTAAGTGCTTGTGGTTGCGCTGGAGGCAGCGCTCTTCCTAGGCTATTACATGGTATGATAGAAGATAATTTGACTGTTTCAAAAGCTGGGCTTCGGTGGCCCACGAATCATTTTGGTTGCGCACCACACCACATTCACGGAGTGGAGCGAGCTGCTGCGTGGCTGATTGAGCTTCACCATGCTCGACGACTCGACGGGAAGGGCCGCACTGATAGTCATGTCTGTAGCCGATGATTCTGAGGCAGGGATTGTCATGCAATAAATTTTGCCTTTCTCGGGGAATTTTCACCTGGAATTTTGAACCAAAAGAAATAAAAATTTTCGTGATATTGCAGGGTAGTTCAGGACTGGTTATATTTTCTTATGATGACCAATATTTGGTGGTAACAGTGCACCTTCATCAGCTGTTATCGGCTCTGACGCATGCTCCACGCAAGCATGGCTTTTGATATTTGTCTCCAATAATTACGCGCAGAGATTTCTAATTCACTAGTGGTGTTAGCACTTTGCACAGCGCGGCTTCATCTCTAACAGAAAAAAATGAAATAATAAAGTCATACTTTTGTTGTGCGGCATTAAAGAGCTAGTCATGGTTTCAAAAGTCGCCAGTATGTTAGACACATGTAAATATAAAATGTGTGTGGCTAGATGGAGGCGGAAATCAGTACTGTTGTGCAGGAAATTTCTCTGGAAATTTTGTCAACGTTTGCAGGGAACAATTCCCAAAATAGCGAATTCTCACATCTGTCAATGAGAACTCTACGGCGTTGCACGGAACATCACTGCCTGAAGGATCTCTGCAGGGGCCAGGGCGCACTTCAAAGGAGAGGTCTTCTAGGCCAAAAGAGCCAACTATAAATCCTGTTCAGCTTTGGTAGCTTTTATTAGAAGTCTATTTGACATCTGCGCCTCCGTTTCGTATAGTTAATTGGAATGTGGAAAGCCTGGACTCGAGGTAGCGTGCCTGAATTCGTCAATAGACGCGAATGAAGCGAATTCATGGCACAAAAATTAAAACCATTCTCCGATAACACTGTCGTAGATATTCCATAGCACGCAAATATTGCACTAGTTATGTCGACGATGGTGCTCGCAATTGGGTAGCAGAGGTATGCGACCTCCGGAAAGCCTGATAACGCATCGTAGATGCCCAGTAGGACTTCCCGCTGAAGCAAAAGATATCTATGTCTACGATATACCATGGCTGGTCAGGCACGGAATACATCATAAGTGTTTGCTTTAGCTGGCTCTATGTGTATCTTTTGCATGTCGAGCATCTCGCGCTGAATGTCTTGATTTCCGAGTTTATTTCCGCCCAGAACACAAGGCGACGAGCCCTAGCTCTACATTTGGCGACTGCTACGTGTGCTTCATGGAACCTATGCAAAGTCTCGCGCTTCATGCGGCTCGGAATGACTACCTTCAGCCTCTTAAACAAGACACCTTTAATGGAAGAGAGCTCGGGTAGGAGTCTTTAGCGGGCCCTTCACTAGTTGAGCCATTCTTTACTTTTTCATCATTATCTTGAAATAGTCGTCTTCGGCAGTTCTCTCAGCAAGGCGAGTCCATTGTTTTTCGCTGATAAATGGGGACTCGTACTTACGGCGTGTACTTTCGCGTCCTCTGTTCTGACATCAACACTGCTCCACTGCTTTAATCGCTGGGTGCTTTGGACAACATATCAACCAGCATGAGCTGCTTCCCTGGAACGAAATACAGCTCAATGCTACGTCTGAACAATCGCATGATAAAACTTAGCAGCCTGGGTCGCCGATGGCTTTCTTTGATATCGCAATCAGATTTTGGTGGTCCATTTTAATGGCGACCGTTTGGCCTTACACAAAAGTGGTCAAACTTCTCGCATCCACAAACAATGACGAGGGCTTCTTTTTCTATCTATGAACAGCGCATTACCGCCTCAGAAAATATTCTTCACCCGTATGCAACGGGCTTCCACGCGACAATAGTTATAGCGTAAGAACAAAACAACGACACAGAGACAAGTGTCGTCGTTTTGTTCTCGCGCTATAACTATCTTCATGCCATACCAACTAGCCCAAGCTTCCCCACTTCTAAGTTCCACACGACGTTGTACTTTTGTAACAGTGCGGCACGTACGCCACTACGGGAAGCGGCACAAGAAAGCTTTATTTTTCATGCCGGATCGAACACCGCCAGCAACAGTTGGCTACTCAAGCTGTGGCATACTTAACGTCATTCTTGTGCGCGATTTAGAGTCCATTCGAACGCCCCATCTTTCTTAACTAGGTTTCGCACCTTCGTCGTTTGAGCTAATGTGGGTTCCCTATACCTAGAATTCGTTGTGTTGCTTGCTTGTCACGTGGCTCGGGAATTTCAAGCATTGACTGAATGAGCGACGGATTTGGCATGATGCCTTCTACTGAAATTATGTCACCTAAGAAGCTTATCTGAGTTAGGCCAACGACGCATTTCGCTGGGTCAAACGCTAGCGCTGCTTTTTTCGCACCCTTCAAGGCTTGCCTCAGTCATTCATCATGCTCTTGCCTGAACGATCCCCAGATAAGCATGTCCTCCACATACACTTTCGTTTCAGGCACAGCCTACAAAATATTGTTAAGTGCTTTTGGAAAACTTCTGAGTTGCTGATATGCCAAACAGTAACCGCGAAAAACAGTATTAACCGAAAGGCGTCGTGACCGTGACAATTCTAGACGTTTCGTCGTACAGTAGACTTCGGTAAAATCTCGAGCTCGTGTCTAGAAGTGTAAAAACCTTAGCTCCACGGAGCTCTGGCTCGATATCTTCCCTCAATACCATATGAAAGTGTTCGTGCTTGATAGCTTCGTTAATTCTACGCTGGTCCATGCACACGCGCATTTTCCGTTCTTCTTGCGCTCTGAGGCAAATGGGCTCACCCACTGTATTAGTTCTACAACTTTCGCGATTATGCCTTCCATTTCTATGCAATCCAGCTCCTTCTGAAGCGACTCTCTGAAGGCCAGTGGTACTCGACGTGCTGTTTAGATGACTGAGACTGCTCCTTCCCGCAGAACTATGCGGTAGTGGCGTTAGAGATAACCTGTGGCACAAAAAGATGGCAAAACTCCTTCGTAACTTTTTTCAGAACTGCATGGCGAAACATCGTCTACCTGTCACGTGACTACTCCAAGCGTCTCTCATGCTTGCAGACCAAGAATCGCTTGAGCTCCTTTGTCCTGAACGGAAGTACGATCACGCGAGGGCAGTTCCTGTCTCACGATACCCGAAAGTTTGATCTCGTTTCCATCGTAACAGCGTAAGACGGCGCTACTGGATTTTTGGTTGTGGTTGGGGGTTCATTTGTCCGTACAACGCGGCCAGCAGCAACTTTGCCTGAGAGCCAGCGTCCACTTTGAAAGCAATAAGCCTTCCTCCAACTTTTTTGTGATAATCCAGTCTAACCGATTGCTCCTACTGCCAATCGTGAGAACTTAAACATTCTCTTCGTTGCCTTGAAGTGCACCTACACGACAAAGCGTTTGCTCTTCTTGAATGACCGGCATGATCGTCCATGCACTGGGCATTTGAACGGGGACCCGGCCACATTTTCGGCATTTACAATTTTCAAGTTACTTTGCTTGCGAAGCATCACAAGTATTTGCATGGTGTCTGCTGGTTTTTCCTCTCGTGTTCACATTTCTAGGTTTGCTGTAGTTATCTCAGCTGCCTTGCATACTTTCTCTGCCTTTTGCAACGCTAACTTGTGTCGGCCATAAGCTTTTCTCGAATTTCAGCGTCATTTGTGCCAAAACCAACTTGGTACATTGACTCTTCTTGCTGTCCAAAGTTGCATGTTCCTGCCTACGTCTCAAGGTCTCGTAAACATGTTCAGAAAGCTCACCTCGTTCTTGTTTTATTGTAAAGAAGAGATAGCCCTGATGTATCTGGTTGAATTGAGAAGCGCAGTAGTCATCGTACTTCTTGACTACTATGTTATAGTCACACTTGGCCTCGTATTCAGTGAAGCAAATACGTTGTACACCTCGATGGCTCCTTCTCCTGCGATGCACAATAGCAACGCAGTTTTCTTCAATGCTCCTCGTTTTTTCGCAGGCTCTGTAGCTATCACAAACAGCGGGAAACGTTGCTTGAAAAGGTCCTAGTACATGCCTATATTGCCGTCAAAGTACAGCAACTCTGGAGGTTTGATGAATACCATGCTAGTGTTCGTAAGATGGGCGGCTCGAAACGTGGCTTAGATGCTTCTGACACCATGTATGGGACCAAGAATCTGCCTGACAGCCGCTCCGTTCATCAGACAGCTAGTGCTTATCACTTCATTTGGTCAGTTACATTTATAACATGCTCCAGGCAACGCCCCTTGTATGAAGCAATGATAGTACCCTGAACACTCGTACGATGCTTCTGAAGTTAATTATGTCTGGCACACGACTACGGCGCGATGTACTACTCAGCAGAGGACGCTTTCAAAAGGCTATTCAGTCCGTATCACTTCACCAGCAACACGACTAACTTTTAGTGATGCTATATAGGTGCTTAAATATAAATGGAATTGAATTGTCTTCATTTCTTCTGTTTATAACAAAAAGGAAGCAGAAACTAAAGTTCATGTGGCCTGACAAAGGCTTATGCTCCTACGACAGTTTGGCACGCAGGCCGTATATAGCACAAGTCAATACAACGTATACTGTACGAACATATTCCACTAAATAGTCACAATATTAAAAGAGCATGTGTACGAAAAAAACTTGTAAAACAAAAAAATACGTTATGTCTGCAAAGAAACAAGAACAAAAACGTTACATAACACAATGATAGGTCACTCTGCCCAAGTCAACAACTAAACTTTGTAACTAAGACACGGAAATTTGAAAATACATACAGCCGCTTTGTCAGACAAACTCAATATTTTATGAAACGAGCAATGTTTCAAACGATTCACTGGACGGTTTCGTAACTTCGTAACTTCATCGGGAAATTCAAGTATTCTATTGAGTAGTGAAGGTGCTTGGTAACTGAGAAAATGTTTGCCATAATTTGTTATTGTTTTTGGTGTTTTTAGATGTTGTTGTCAAAATTTTTGACGCGGGTTGGTCGGTGCATTCATAATATGTGTCCTATTTTGTTTGATATGCTGAATTGACTTGTAATAGTACACCTTATTTGCCTTTAACATAGAGTACTTGATAAAAATAATGCTGTGTTCTAAAATTTCGTAAAGGTTCTTGTTAACCCTCAAATGCCCGTAGGACCCCTTTTTGCAGTACAATCAGCTTCTTATAACATTTTTGTGTGGTCGTGCTCAAGATTATATGATGATCCTCACCAAGATTTTCATCGAGGTTTGACCACGTCAGCGTACGTGTTCTTGATAATGATATTACCGAGCCTGGTGGGGGCTGTTGGCAGGGTAACAAAGGTGAAACCTAATATGGAAGTGGTGTGCTCTAATAACACGCTCTTAGGTGAATTTCAGATGTAGCTCCCAGCGGTGCTTTGATCATTAAAGTCGCCCACCATTACAAATAAATTTCTGGTGCTGATGGCTTCAGCTGCCTCATTTAAGAGTGGGTCCAAGTGGTCATACCTGTTGGGAGGACTGTGTAAATTAAAATTTTTCTTTCGCCATTTCCTCGTTTTTGTGGTAGAATATAAATTATTGGATGTATAATGTCGGTCTGATCGTAATGATCTTGCGTAACTGTCATAAATTTAGTCAACAGCGTTGGAACGCGGGAGTATGTTGGATCATGTACAGTGTAATATCCCTGCAAGTTTACGGGACGGTTTTCAACTTATTGCTGGCATATTACATAGAGTGGGATTAGTGTCGAATGAATGTATTTCTGCAGTTCCGACGCTCGTTTGTGGAACATGCGACAATTACACTGCCAGATTTCCAGGTGGTCGGAGATTTGCGTAGTATTAGTTTGCGCCATGATGACTACTGCCTTTATTGGAGGTGTCCGCTTTCTCCGTAATTCCAGAGTCCCTTCGATAGCGGACTGCTCACGAGGTAACACTGACGCGCTTCTTAAAGGCACGCTGAATACCTACAATGGAGTCGTTGAATTGGCCTATTGATTCTTGGAAGCACAAAGTGGCACAATTTGTCTAACCCTAGAAGAAAAGTCCCAAAGATCTGATAAAATCGGCAGCTGAAAAAAAAAGCCTACACTGGAGAGTGTTATGCGATGCTCTCTGTAATCACGTGGGCCATGGTGCTAACAGTTGTCGAACCAGCTTTACGCGTTCGAGTGTAACGAAATGTTTTCTATGTGGTGAGACTTGGCACGAGGCATACGCACATTCTAACATGGCGAGTAAAAACCACCAAGTATCTCTTGTGCACGTGCCATCAAAAGATGATAATGAAAACATGAGAGACGTATATGTAGAGTTCAAAAGCTGGCAAAAAACTTCCAATTGTGGGTGTTGTCATCACAACGCGCCAAACTGAATTAATGACAGGAATGCCAATCATGCCTGGGAAAACTGCAGGAAGGTGGATCGAAGTGCTTAGGGACACAGCAAGCTCCAGTTTTATCGTGTGGAAAGAATTCAGTGCAGGACAGTGAGCCAACAGGCAAAACGAGACCGGTTTTTCTAGGTGACAGTTTGATTGTAATGCTCACAGAAGCTGAGATTGGCGTTGAGACACTAAACTTAGCGGGAAAGCTACAGCCCTCAGCATGACGCCCCCCTGCATAACGTGATCATTGGGAACATTGATGAAGCGCAAAGGTCCAACGAGGCAAGAAGTTCGGGGAACGTCCCGAAGATGCAGCCTTAATCGGCACAGGAACTGCGAGACACAGCAGAGGAAAAGCCGTGCTAGATTTCACCCGAGCTCAAGGAGAATGGGAGGACACAGTTTTCCCAACAATACTCTTCAGGGCGGAGCTGAGCTTCACCTTGATGACGTAAACATGATTTTTAGGGGTGAATCTCCTTAAGCCACGGGTCATACGTCGGTGATGTATGTAGTGTTATGATCGGCCTCCTTGACAAGGCACCGCTTAGACGCGAGACGGTTGCGAGACAGTGCTCCCAGAGGTGAGCCACAAGCGACAACGACAGAAGCTGTACTTGCGATTTCACGGCGCAACCCTCTCTGGTCGTTGAGCGCTTTGAACTTACCCGACCGACTGGCGAGCCTTAAAAGGTTGTTTACAGCCAAAACAGCTTAACAAAGGTGGTTATCTCTGCACGTGTCTGTTCGTCGAAGTGCCGTGGACAATAAGCCAAGCGAATGAAAACCATCTGCGGTTGCATTTCCCACGGTCTCCGTGGTGCCTAATACCGCTGTTTTCAAAAGTCGTGGTTGGCCTGGTGTCACATACTCAACACTGCAACGGTCTACAGAGTTGATTTCCACGTGAGACTCTATATGTTCGTGCTGCGCTGTGTCGTGCGTTGTGGGCTGTTTTTTCTCCTTCGTCATGGGCTAAACTGGGCGTGCCTCTTCCCCCATTCTGTAGGTTAGAAAGAGGTGGCGTTTTAGCTTCCCCTTTCGGGAGCGGAGTTGATGATGGCTAAATTTATTGGATTGTCTTGGGGTAGATTGTTTCTTGATCAGGGAATCCTGGGAAGGCCAGGACATAAAATGTGAGTATGTGAAGGTGCTTCCGAAAAGCTCTCACAATGATCATGCTTTGGCCACAAATAACACACGACACAAAGTAATGGAACACAGTATAGCTCTCACAAGCTTCGAGAAGCTCACAGATGCTCGGGGACTTTCATGATGCTAACTCATAATGTAGAAAGACGCTACCTGTAAATAATGTAAGCATAAGTTACTGTTAGCAGCTCCCGGCTCCTTTCTTCGAAGTCTCCTCGAGACTCTGGCTGGCTCCGGTCCTCAGGGTAGACCCCCAAACACAACGACTAGATGGCAGCATTGGGATGCAGCTGACAGTTGGAACACAAAAACTGGTTGGAAGCGACGGGACAACCCATGCTTGGTTCGGACCTCAACGACATGGTGAGTGTTTGGCTTTCTTTGAGTTTTGCCAGGTTTTAGCTTTCAAAGTTTTCTAAAACTGTGTGTAATCTTCTGTGTGTATAAAATTCGTTTTACCACTACCATACGTCACAGCTATTCACAAAGGTTTAGCTTTCATGTTCTAAACTGGCAGTGTTTTTACCGTGCGTGGGGACTTCACTTGTTTGCTCACGGCGGGTAAGAAAGTGCTCACTCGTGAAGACCATGGAGTTGGTAAACTAGAGAGACCAGACTTATAACTACTTTGTGAAGAACTCAGAACTAAGGTGGGAAAGAGATGAGAGAGATTCTAAGCTGATTAGGGTTATTCAGGAGTGCGGTGAGGAGGATTACAAAATTGGGGAACGTTGGGAGGAAGTTGAAAATTAGAAAAAAAGATGCCAAAGGAAAGCGAAGATGGTCTGAGGGAGACAGGACGATTGGCTTTAGGAATTCACCAGGCATCAAGTAACCCAGTTATCTGTTTAGTACCCTTCGATATGAAAGTAAAATATGGTCCTGCCAACTTCACAGATACAGTGAGTCGCTCAGAAAAGGAGAAACATAAGTGCCATGCTCTTTTTGGCGGACAACAGCGACAGTATTCAGGAGCAAATAAAACCCCAAATTACAGGAGTCGGTTCTGGAGAAAGCGTTGTGTAAGGTACCGTGGGAGTCAGCCGCAGTGTTTGATAGTGTAGATCCCTGCGCCAGGGAAAATGAGGTTACCACAGGGGAATGCATGTGCGCGTGGCGAATAGTTAAAAATGAAAGTGTATTTGCCGTTAGCCTACGTTGAGAAAAAGTTACCGCTGACACTGCTCGCCACAAAAACGGCGGTGTTCCAAAACCTGCCCAAGCATTATCCCTCTCAGATTGACGTGCACATGCTTTTGAAAAGCTTTTGTTTTCATGACAAACTGGCGACAGCTCCGACGCGTCCGATGGCCTGTGAGTCTGCTCCTGAGATTCCGGAAGCAGAATGCGCTAATGAAGTAGACTGTAAAGGTCCATGTGATGAGGCGCTCAGCTTATCACGGGAGGGAGAGGCACTCTACATAGCGCGAGGTAATAAAGTGCTTTGATTAGCGCGATATCAAGGAGAGACATCTGATGAGGTGTCGCCTGGTTAAGCGTGTCTCGAGTGCAGCATTCTTTCAAAAGTGCAGGCAGCTAGAAATAACAGCGACGATAAATCAGTTTAGCCACCTGAAGCTTTGAGTAAAGTACTTTCCAGTAATATTGCGGAGTCGTTGAGCGTTTCCTGCCGCCCCGAAAGAAAAAAAGGTGCCGGTGAAAACGTAGAGAGAATACGAAGGTCAAAGGTGCCTCAAGCGGAGGCCAGAAATCCAGAGAAAGCGTGCTGGCAGTCTCAAATCGAGGTTGCGGCAGAAAGCGACATTCGGCATGAAGAGTGTCAAGAAGGCAAAAGAACTGAGATGCCGAAGTGGTCACCTGCTTTCACCATCCTTGGTGAAGGCTAAAAGGTGCAGCAAAGGGAGGTGGTGCGTAGGTGACTGCAATGACACCGGTCCTCCCCCCGTTCGCGAGAGGGTGACCGCTGCTCTGAGCGGCCCAAAACGAAGTAACTTATGCGTCCGGGTGCTGTTTTGTGGGAGTTTCGGGGGCCACGGAACAACGGTCCCCGCCACTGAGTGCTTCGGAAAGATTTGCATTTTGTCCCTCCAGTTGCGATCTGACACATCGACAACTGTGGTATACGCGTCCACCGAGAGTACGTCTAAAATGAAGCCACATTAAGGTATGTTGTATAACGAAGGATACTAAAAATTTGTCTTGTATCCCGTTTCACTATTGTTTTGTTTAGCTGTCAATTTTTTGCATGTCTGCCGATGAGCACGGATTAGGTCGATTTTTGAGTTTTACTTTCCTCTTCATCATTACTGCAGACATCGAGATATTCGCTAAACTGCTTTTTTGGTTACATTTAGCAAACCCTACACCCGAGTAGAACAATAAGACGCAGATTTCAACTGAGAAGTAGGCTCAGGTAAAGCCTCTGTTCAAACCCTAAAGTTTTTGGCGTATAAGGTAGGTTTTGTTTTGATTAGTGGAGTTTATTAGCGCAAGGGCCAGATGTGGCTAAAGAGCGCAAGAGCGATGATAATGAACTGTGCGATATGAAGTGTGAATAAAACAGATGTGACGTGGTTGCAAATGGGCCTAAAAACAGCCGCTGTAGGTGCGTAAAATATACATGTAGTAAAATTATGGCAATGTCAAATGATGTGTGCTATGGAGACTTAAAATGCTTTAAAAATGATACGTATAAGAAGTAAAAACTTGGCGTGGAGCACCAGTGCCTTGGCAGAGCCCTTCAAACAATAGCATGGAGGCCTGGGCTCATTGAAATCTGCTATCACAGCGGCATCTTCTGGGCAGAGGATGCGCTATGAACTTATTGGGCTAAAAACATGAAATACTACATCCTTTAGAAATCTTAGAACTGATTTTGCATAAAAAGTGACTGTTCACCGAAAAAACACAATAGGATGTAAAAGAAGACGATGGCGGTATGCGAAAGAAAAATAATTCTTTCTTTCTCTTTCAGCTTCCGGACACTCCAGGAAGACGTGGAGGACGGTTGGCCTCTTGCCACATCTGCCACAAGTAGGAGGTTCATCGCCAGTCAGAAGAAAGCTATGGGTACCATAAGTGTGTCCTATTCTGAGGCGACAGAATAGGACATCAGTTCGCCGTGTTCTCGTAGCGGAGGGCCGGTAATCTAACTACGGCCTTATCAAGTGAAACTTAATATTTATTTCTGTGTCCCACAAGCGTGGCCAGTGGCTTCGCAGTTTCTTACGTAGGAAGGTTTTAGATCTGTTGCAGGGACAGTAGCGTTAGGGTTAATAACGCGCAATATAATTGACATGGCCATTTGGTCAGCTAACACATTGCCCTTGATACTTCTATGGCCAGGTACTCGGCAAATAGTAACATGCAGGTTGAAAATATGCGGAGTACACAGGACGGAATACAACTCAATTATTACCGAATTTCTGAATATAAAAAGTGATCTTATTGCATTTACGATACTTAACGAGTCCTAAATATAACTAATTTTTGTATGTTTGATTTCCGTACGTGCTTCACAGTCGACAATAGTGCATAACCCGTAGCCATAAATATTTTTGTTTCCGGGTACAGTACACCGGATTCCGAGAAGGTTGGTCCGAGGGCTGCATAACCCACCCCTGCATGCGACTTAAAAGCATCGATATAAAACTCTACGCATGAGTAGTTGAACTAGAGTTCTCAGAAATGCATTGTAATATGTGCATCTGGTACGTGTTTTGTGATCTCGACAAATGAGGTGTCACATTGTATAAGCTGTCACTGCCATGGCAGTAAAAGTTTCGCTGAGGGCGTAGGACAAAGTTCTAGCAGTGGAACACCCATTTGTTCACTTAAGTTTCTCACACGCAAAGAGAACGGCTTTCTCACTGCAGGTCGATTATGGAAGAGGGTGACAGGGGTCATATCGTTTAAAATTGAATAAGAAGGATGCTTGATGTTTCCGCGAACCTCTATAAAATATGTGAAACTGCTATAGGATCGCTGCAGGTTAAGTGACCACTGGTTCGACTGTATATAGAGGCTCTGGATCGGTCTTGTCCTGAAAACACCGGTTGCAAGTCGGACGGATACCAGGATGGTAAATGGGGTCTAGGTTTTTAATGCACTTGGCGTTGCGGAATAATAAATTATAGAGGACATAATCAAGGCGTGACCCGATAAGGCTTTTGTGCAACTTCAAGAGGCCCTTTCACTCGCTACGCCATGTTGTACGTGATAAGAGTTTTAGGACGTTCATCGCCTTCAAACATTTCATTTTGACATATTTATATGGGGAATAAACGGCAGCTTAGAATCTAAAGTGGTTCCCAGGAATGTATGCTCGCTGCTCACAGAGAGTTGGTCTCCCTTAATCGCAGCATTTGGTAGTGGCATTACCCCTCGTTTGTTGGAGAAAAGTAAGCAAGTAACTTTCTTGGTGTTTATTTTAAAACCATTCTCATCCTCCCATTTAGATCTTTTATTCATTCCAAGTTGCACTTGTCGTTCGCAGATAGACATATTACATGATTTGAAACTCATCTGCAGATCATCAATATACACGGAATAAAACATAGCGCCTGGAATGATTGACTGCAGGGAGTTCATTGTTACAAGAAAGAGTGTGCAACTAAGCACGCCCCCTTGCAGAACACCAGAGTCTTGGGTAAATGATCTAGAGGGAGCATTTCTCACTTATACGCGGAAGGTTCGGTTAGACAGATAACTTTCAATAGTGTTTAGCATGTTCCCATGGATGCCCATGGCAGGCAAGATTGTGTAGAGTCCTGAATCGCCATGTGGTATCATACGCCTTCTCTAAGTCTAGGAATACCGAAAGTACAAACTGCCTATGAATAAACAGATCTATGATGTATGTCTCTATGCGAACAAGGTGGTCTATTGTCGACCTCCCCTCTTTTAAACCACACTGAAGGGTATCTAGTAAACTGTTAATTTCTAGAAAGTGTATTAAGCTCCGGTTTATCATTATCTCATATAGTTTGCATAGAGAGCTTGTTAGCGCTTTTGGCCTGTAGCTGGCAGCCAAGGACTGTTCTTCTGCCTTGTTAAAGTACCTGGATGACTGTAGCTTTTTTCCATGACAATGGAAGATACCCAGATGCCCACATGATATTGAAGAGGGTTAGGAGTGTTTTTGTGCTTCGGAGTGAAGGTTCTTGACCATTCCGTACGTTATACAATCGCCACCTGGCGCCGAGTTGTTGCAGCATGCAAGAGATGCCCTAAGTTCAGCTAATGTATATGGGCAGTTGTAAGTCTCACTGGATGAACGTTTACATTTAAGGGGCCGCAACTCTTCACGTTCTTTGAATTTTAAGAACGTTTTTGTATAGTTTGATACACTTGAGACATATTCAAAGTGTTCGCCTTGGCAGTCCGCTTGCTCCTCCAGGACCTGCCCTCGGCTATTTACCAAGGGTAGGGGGTGCGACTCCCGACCTGTTCCCTTGTTTACCCTATTTCAAACCTTCGTTTCGTCGGTGTAAGAATTGATACCGGAGATGTACCTATTCCAACTTTCTTTCTTTGCAAGACGATGCGTTCTTCTGGCTTGTGACTTGACCTGTTTGAAATTGACGACGTTTTCAGCTGTTGGGTAATTCGGAGTAATCTGCAAGCTTTGATTTCACTATTGCACGCTTTCCGACAATCGTCATTCCACCAGTGGCACGCGACGCTTATTTAGTCATTCCGTTCGTTTTCCTATTACATTTCACTGCAACATCAATAATAAAACCTGTTAGGTATGCCACAGCATCATCTATATTAGAAGTCCGCAGTATAATCGTCCATTTAAAATGTGTTTTCTCGGAACAGTTTCCAGTTGGCTGACTTGGTGTTCCAACGAGAAAAGTAAGGCGAGCATGTATCTTCTTTTGTTAGCTTCAACGTTATCGCGAAGTGGTCACTCCCAAAGAGGTTCTTGAAAACAGACCACTCCAGATATGGAATTAGTGTACTAGAGACAATACTCAGGTGTATAGGAGAGTATGCGTTATGTGTAGTGCTATAATATGTTGATTCTTTTTTGTTAGGTAAGATGCATTTGACGAAAACAGAAAGTGTTCTATTAGGCGTCCTCGTACATCTAAACGGAAGTCGCCCCATATGGGATTAGGTGCGTTTAGATCACCAACGACTATATATGGCGGAGGAAGTTCACCAACGACGCCTTGAAATTGTGTCATCGAAAGTTGATAGCACGGAGGAATGTAATAGAAGTAATTGTTAGTAGCTTCCCACACAGCAATGCTCAGACGGCAACTGCCTCAAGAGAAGGTCGGAGGTTTATTTCTTACAGGCAACACCTTTATCGACTATTATAGCGACACCGCCCGACGAAGCAGCAGCGTCGTCACCGTCTATGCGGAATATGGCCTATTCGCTTTAGGAAGTTTGCGTGAACTTGAGATGTGTTTCCTGAACACACAGCCCCTTTGGAGTATGTTTATTAGGGAGTTTACTATTATCATCGAGGTTATGGAGAAGTCCTGTCAAATTCCACTGTAAGATCTGCGTGTCCATTTTAGATGTGTTTTGTGCTGAGTGCTCAATGATGGAAAGTTAGCTCTTGGACCCTTTCCAGGGGCCGTGACACGAGATTTTTCTTTTTCGGATTGGTCGACGGAGTCACGCCGATATTTAGGCGCTGTCTGTGAGCTCACACTCGGTTGTGTCTATTGCCTTTTGCGAGGCATTGGACACGCGCTCTTGCGAGCGCTGCATTTGTTTTGAGTGCCTCACCTCAAAAGACGAGGCCTTCGCGGCCCCAGCCCGGAGGTTTTGGGTCTTTTTTGGATTGCGGAGCAGCACTGGCTGCAACAGTCGAGGGGGTGGATGGCGTCACCGCTGGCTCACTACGCATGTGCCAGACAGCCGCTGAAGGCCATCGGGGCGCTGCTCCCTGACGCGCCACTTCGGCAAAGCTGGTTTCATGTAGATAGGACACCTGTCTTGTGTCTTCATAAAGGAAATGTTTTGTTTTACATTAACTGTGACAGTTTCTTTTTCTTTTTTCCAGCATGGGCATGACCGTGAGTATGCGGCATGCTCCCCATTAGAGTTCGCAGAGTGGAGAAAGTTTTCACATGCATCAGATGTGTGTTCTTAACACTACATTTCGTGCAAGTTAGGTGGCCTCGGCAGTTCTGTGAACTGTGGCCGAACCGTTGGCATTTGAAACATCGGAAAGGGTTTGGTATATATGGTCTCACTCGAAGCCTGGTGTACCCAGCCTAAACGGAAGTCTGGCAGTACACTTGAATTGAAGGTAAGTATCAGGTGCTTAGTCTGGACTTCTGTGCCATCACGCCTCATCCTAATTCGTTTCACGTTGATGACAATATGTTGGCTGAAACACTCCAGGAGTTCAGCCTCCGTCATGCGCTGACAGCTAGCTCATCATCTGAAACAACGCCATGGGTGGTGTTCATGGATTCGGTGTGGGGTTACTATTAATTTGGTATCTCCAAAGTTCACTTAGATTAGACAGTTTCTTATATTCTTTCTAGTCGCGGAGCTCTAACAGGAGGTCACCACTTACCATTCTTGATGCATGATACCCTGGGCCAAAGATTTCTGTCAAAGACTTCAAACTAGAAAAGGTGAACGTTTTCACACTGGTTTTCCAGGTGTGTAAGCTTGGATAACGTGCAATGAGGGAAAAGATACTCTCTCGTGACCAAAAAACTGGAAGGCTTCATCGGTGCGCCCTCTTTTATGACGGGAATGAGCGAGTTAGAGAAAGGGACTAGCCTTATGAAATGTTTATTTTCGGCAGCGGCGCCAGCCACCCACCATGGAGTCCTACAAGGGGGCGCTGCAGGGTCTGTAAGCACAGGCCCTGCAGACGCCAGCTGAGCACCGCCACTATAATCGAATATTGTGTATCTAAGGTAAGATAGCCACACAGGGTTAACCCTTGCCACCAGGAAACACGAAAGTCAATGGAAAAGAGTAGAGGACAGGAAAGATTTAAAGTAAGAGAAAAGACGAAGATGTGAGGGGAAGACAGGAAAAGGCGACTGCCGATTCCCCCCAGGCGGGCCAATGCGGGGGTGCCGTCTACCTGAAGCCGGGGCCAAAGGGGTGTGTTGCCTCTGCCGAGGGGCCTTAAAGGTCCAAGCACCCAGCGTCAGTTCAAGCCCCAGGATCCCCTTTCCCTGGACACGGCTCTGCCACGCACGGCTAGGCATGGGAGGGAGCCGAAACAACCCATTTAGCTCGGATTCATGGTGTCGCTACACACCAAACGCGTACAACGCAGGCGCCCCTGCGGGGTTTTTGCATTTCCTGTTTGTTTTATGCACAATTAATTTCAGCAGAGAAGTAGGCGGACAAAAGTAGCCTTTGTTTGCGCCTCCTGTAATTTGCAGTGCACATGTTGGTAAGCGCATCAGTGCAGTCTAGGTTTTTGCTTTAGTAAATTTTATGTTACCCGCATAATGTTCCGCACAGCGTAAGGGAACCAAGAAATTTTTTGTGTACCCAGTTTTGAATAGTTTTTCTTATATTGTTTGTGTGTCTGAAGATGACCAAAAATATGTCGATTTTTCTAATATTTTTCTTCCTCATCGTAGCTCCAGAGAATATGATACTTGTTAAACTGCGTGTTCTGCTTACGTATAGCGAACTCTAACACCCGAGTAGAGGGTTTTGAACAAGTTGATTTTAAAAGAAGGAGGCTGAAGGCTGGGTAAACCCACCTGTTTTTGCAGTATACTGGCTGGTATGCGCATTAGTGCAGAGTATGCTCTTCTTTTTATGTTTGTTTTACATTATACACACGAGTTTGATTTTGAGTTTTACTTATGCTGTGAGAGGTGCTATTCATTACCTACCTCCTTTCGTTTTTGTGTCGCCCGTAGCACATGCATGCCTTAAACGCCGTGAATCTCTCTGAGGAAAAATACCAAACGTTAGGCTTCTGATTTACTTCGCACGTATTAGGTATGAGTTTCTTGCCTTATTAGCTGATCCGTGATTTTCATGAGCGAGTGCACCATTTATAAAACTTGAGGGAGACTTTATCAAAAAATGCAACCTGGCACTTCTGAAGGTCAGTTTGGTGCTCTCTATTTGTTGTGATAGGTCTTGCGTGGCTTGTTTTCTGGCATTTGCTGGCCATAGCTTCGGTCCAAATATTGGCACAACCTGCGTCAGCGTCTACAAGGAAGCGTATCTAAGACCTCTGCGGAGTGCTTATTTGCTGCAAACCCTTCGAGAGTTTTTGTGGTGGTGGACGGGCTCCTATGATCGGCCTCTTTGACACGGCCCCGTTTGGACGTGAGACGGTTGCAGAGCACCGTTCCCAGAAGTGAACCACAAGTGACAACAATACGCAAGCCGTACTTGGAGTTTTCGCGGCCCAGCCGTGTCTTCTTGTAAAACCCTTTCAACTTACTCGACCGACTGGTGACCGAAGAAAGGCTGTTTACAGCCAAAGCAGCTTAAAAAAATTGGCAGCATATCCACGGAGTGAATGACGGAGAGTAGGACGAAGCGTTTGTCCGTCCATTTCGTTCTTGCATCTGACCGTCCATGCGTCCGTCTGTGTGACCATTAATGCATCTATCCGCCCGTCCGTGCGTGCGTCTGTTCTTGCGTCCGTCCCTGCGTTCGTCTATGCATCCGCCCCTGCATCCATTCATGCGTCCATCCATGCATCTGTCTGTGTGTTAGTTCGTCCATCTATTCAACACTCCAAGTACCACCATCTTGCATCTTTTCATCATATATTCCCCATATAGAAGCACCGCCATCCAGCGGACATTCGAAGGACTAAAGGAGAAGTGGCACACGCACACTTTCTTGCGGCTTGCGCTTCGGGTCTACTACCCACCTTTAACCACCTCAAGTCCATGGTATATACTAGTTCACTGTATTTATAGCACTGCGGGCCAATGCTCGCTAAACCTATCTAAACCAAGGAGGTTACGCCCAGCGAGTATAACGTAGCAACCTTTTCCTGTCAGATAGGGTTCAATGTGCATGCCAATGGCTGCTAATGGGAAATGAGAAACAGGAGAATTCGGCTTTTACTTTCTTACGGCTTGCGCTTCGTACCTGCTTCCTACTTTTAACCACCTCGAGTTCATGGTATATAGTAGTTCATTGTATTCATGGTACTGCAGCTCAACGCTTGCTAAATCTTTTTAAAACTAAGGAGGTTACACCCAGCGAGTATAACGTAGCAAACCCTTTCTTGTCAGACAGTGCTCAATGTGCATGCCAATGGCTGCTAGTGGGCAAGAAGAGGACGACGTTCGGAGAGACGCACATGTAGTGTTTGGCCTGGGTGGCGTTTAGTAGCCTGTGTGGCTTATCAGTATAGCTTGTGTGGCTTGTGTAAGTAAATAATTATTTACATTACGAGGTCTCGTGCACTTTAACGCCACCATAAAGCTTGATTGATTGATATGTGGGGTTTAACGTCCCAAAATCACCATATCATTATGAGAGACGCCGTAGTGGAGGGCTTCGGCAATTTCGACCACCTGAGGTTCTTTAACGTGCGCCGAAGTATGAGCACACGGGCCTACAACAATTCCGCCTCCATCGGAAATGCAGCTGCTGCAGCCGGAATTTGATCCCGCCACTTGCGGGTCAGCAGCCGAGAACCTTAGCCACTAGACCACCACGGCGGGGCATTTTTGGTGCCGGGAGCAGTGCCGCGAAGCTGATTCTTCAGAAGTGGGATCGCCATCAAATCACCATATAGAGAAATAGTGAGTTCCGTCATTCCGTCATGTGAGTTCCGTAGCTGGTTAATGTAAGCCTAACCCTGAGATGCCTTACACCGACGGAAAACACATCCCAACTTGCGGTGGGAGTACGTACGGACTTTGGCAATGAAGACACCAGTACGGCTCGTGACTTAGTCAAGCAATCCAAGAAAAGGACCCTCTACTATCGACCCTTTTGGAACGACTTGTTTTGGCTAGCGCAGCACTGCCTCAACCAGCGCCAACGTTCTAGGTGATTTCCGACTTAAGCCACAACATTAGTGTCTTCGACGGCTCTGAAAATGGTCTAACAGCGCGTGAATAACTCGAAAACATTCGTCAAGCATCGAATATTCGCAGGTGGCTTGCTGCTTACACGCTGGAAAGAACCAAGTCCCTATTGGTAGGAGGTGCTAATA
>WOVY01006696.1:0-71425 GCA_013436015.1 Rhipicephalus annulatus
TCTATGGCACCAAAACAACACCTATATTTCTACACGTGCGTATTCTACTAGAAAAGCAATACATAAGTAATTTTGTAAGTACATAAGCTACATAAATAATTTTGTAAGTACATAGGCATACATAAGTAATTGTAGTGTCATCGTGAACGTGTCTCCCCACCGCCGTGGGGAGACACGTTCACGATGACACTACAATAGTGATAATGGTTTCAATATTGTGCGAAAAAATACACGGACGTTCTAGCTATAGTTTCGTACTTTAGTGCACAAAACAATGCTCTGTCACAAAGAAAATACGACCTCATCTTTCAATCCACGGTAATGTAGAGATAAAAAAGAAAAAAGATAGCGCGCTTGTACAAAGTTGTGCGAGGCAGCGTCACAGCAGAGCAGGCGGGCACTTATCTGGTCCTGGCTTGGCTTAGCTTACACCCTGTAACCATCCATTTCCCACCCATGCTTGTTCTCCCTTTTTTTTTTCTGTCTCTCTCTTGCGTCTGTTTCTTTTTACATCTTTCTCTCACTGTCAATTTCTATCATTGCCTTTCTGTTTTTTTTTTCTATCTTCCTTAATCTTTGTTGACATTTTTTTCTAATTTTTTTATCTCCCTCTTTATAAGACGTTCTGCCAGCATCTGTCTTTCTATTTCTTTCCTTTTCATTCTCTTTCTGTACTCCTTATTCTATCGACCATTCTCTCTCCTTCCTAGCCCTCTCTTTCCTTCCCCAACCATTTGGTATATTATCCTAGGCTATATTATGCTCAACTAGCGGGCCTGCATGAACGAGTGGTTCGACGCTCGCATTGGAATTGTGGCTGACGTGGTTATCAAATCTCGCCTTGCCAATTTTTGATTTTAGGGGGCGAAGCTCCTTATGGCGTGGTTGTGCGTTCCCTCGTAGTACGTAACCATCAGTGGCACTTACCCGAAATAGGTATAGCAGTTAACCTCCAAGGTGGTGCCGGTGAGAGATTTCTTCTGTGCGTAGTTTAAACAATAAAAAATAGTCTCAATGTACATGCCAATGGCTGCTAATGGGGAACGAGAGACAGGAGCACTCGGCCTTTTAGTCAACGCGCACGCTGCGATCCCCATTAGCAGCCACTGGCATGTACATTGGGCACTATCGGACAAGAAAGGGGTTGCTACATTATACTCGCTGAGTGTAAACTCCTTAGTTTTTAAAAAAGTTTGAGCGAGTGTTGAGGTCCGCAGGGCCATGAATACAATGAACTAGTATATACCATGAATTGAATTCCAGGTGGTTAAAGGGGGGGAAGCAGATACGAAGTGCAAGCCGTAGAAACTAAAAGCTGAATTCTCCTGGCTCTCATTTCACATCAGCAGCCACTGGCATGTACATTGAGCACTATCTGACAGGAAAAGGTTGCTACGTTATACTCGCTGGACGTAAACCTCCTTGGGTTTTAGAAAGGTTTAGCGAGCATTGGGGCCGCAGTGCCATGAATACAGTGAACTAGTATATACCATTAACTCAAGATGGTTGAAGGTGGGAAGTAGACCCGAAGCGTAAGCCGTAAGAAAGTGTGCGTGTGCCACTTCTCGTTTAGTCCTTGGAATGTCCACTGAAAGGTGGTGCTTTTATATGGGGAATATATGATAAAAAATATGCGAGATGGTGGGACTTGGAGTGTTGAATAGATGCACGAACGGACACACAGACAGATGCATGGATGGACGCATGAACGGACGCATGGACTGACGAATGCTTCGCCCCACTCTCCATCATTCACTCCGTGGATATGCTGCCATTTTTTTCTACGTCCACCTTTCCCTCCCCCTTTCTTTTTGTAGTGTTGGTCTCTTGCCCGTCAGATTTTTTGCATAACTGGCTACATAATTCGGCCCCACGTGTTCTTGGAGCGAAGCAGAAAAGAAGAAGGTGGCCAATAAGAATAGGGCAAGGAGGCGGGTTACGGTTCTTGATGACGATAATTTTCTATTCACAATACAAGCCTAACTTTGAACGTAACAGCTATGATGTGAAATACAATGCTTATTTCGCTGATATTGAGTAACATAAGACAAGTTTTTAATTTCTCTAAGCCCGGATGAAAGGGAGCAGAGGTAGTCTTTTTGTAAACCTGATAATATCATGACGAATATTTTTGATTTATATTTTATCTATTGTTAATTCGTAATCCAGTAGGTTCAATATAAACCTTATAGAAAATTCACTTACCACACGGCATATATTGTCTATGTCGGAATAAAGAAAGTGTTAGTAATATGTTAAGACAAAGAAGAAGAGAAGAGTAGAAGAAGAAGAGAAGAAGAAGAAGAAGAAGAAGAAGAAGAAGAAGAAGAAGAAGAAGAATAAAGAAGAAGAAGAAGAAGAAGAAGAAGAAGAAGAAGAAGAAGAAGAAAAGGACATAAGCAGAAGAAGAGAAGAAGAAGAGAAGAAACCCACGGTGGCACGTGAGTGCGTGGCCGGTTGGTTGGTCGGTCGGTCGCTCGCTCGGTCGGTCGGTTGGTCAGTTTGTTGGTTGGTCGGTGTGTCGGTTAGTCGGTCGGTTGGTTGGTGGGTTGGTTGGTTGGTCGGTCGGTCGGTCGGTCGGTTGGTCGGTCGGCAGGTTGGTCAGTGAGTCGGTTGGTCGGTCGGTTGGTCAGAAACAAAAGTTTTGTGCTCAACAATCCCTCTTCGGTGATGTAGAGATGAAAAAGAAACAGAAGATGGTGCAGATTGTACATAGGTGTGCAAGGGCAGCCTCACAGCAGTGGTGGCGGGCACTTTTCTGGTCCTGACTTGGCATGACTTACACCCTCTAACCTTCCGATTTCCACCCATGCTTGTTCTATTTTTTTCTGCTCTCTCTTGTGTATGGTTTTAAAGCCGATAGTCTTTCTTGGGGACCTTCGAGGCAAAAATTTTGGTCTGTCTGTTACGACGCTCGCATTGGGATTGTGGCTGACATGGTTTCGAATCTCGCCTCACTAATAATTTCTTTTTTTTTCTCTTCCTTCCTCTTTCTTTTTTGTAGTGTTAGTCTCTTGCCCGAAAGTCTTGTTGCATAACAGGCTGGATAAATCGGCCCACGTGTTCTCGGAGCGAAACTTACTTACAGCGCAACACCAGAAAAAATACAGGACAGGGAAGGAGCAAAAGAAAAAAAAAGAAAACAAAAAGAAAAACAGCGCCGCCTTTTCTTTCTCTTCTGATCCTTCCCTGTCCTGTATTTTTTCTGGTGTTGCGCTGTAAGTAAGTTCACGATGGATCCTAACCAACTGGCCCAACTTACCGTCTTACTTCTCGGAGCGAAGCAGAAAAGAAAGAAGGTGCCAATAAGAAGAGAGCAAAGAGAGCATCTTCAGGTTATTGATGACGATCATTTTCTATCTACGATACAAGCCTAAATTCGAACATAACAGCTATTCTGTAAAATTGAATGCTTCTTTAGTTGATTTGAGTAACATAAGACATGTTATTAATTTTCTCTAAGCCCGGAAGGAAGTGAGCAGATGTAGTCGTTTTGTAAACCTGATAAAGTCTTGACCAATAATTTTCAATTCATATTTTACTATATTGTTTACCTTTCATAATTCAGTAGAGTTACAATATAAAACCTTATAGAAAATCCACTTTCTACAATACGTATATTGTCTATGTCGGAATAAGAAAGTGTGAGTAATATGTTTAGACAAAGAAGAAGAAGAAGAAGAAGAAAACCTCAGCGGCGCGTGAGAGCGTGTTGGAACAGAGCGACCCAGCCTGGGTATGCGCCACATCAGCAAGGATCTCGACTTGACTTCACTAGGTCTGTCGATTCACAGCTTCCACGTGAACAGTCGGGACGACTGCTCTCCGCTACTGATATGAAGCTGGCGGGGGGCTGCGGCATTTTGCTGACCAGACGGGAGACCTCAGCAAGACGCCTCCTCTCTGCAACTCCTCCGCACATGGACACGTACAAAAGGCCGTCCATCCTTTCCTGCCTGGCATCCATCTTTGCCCGGTGAGCACGGCCATCCATCCATTGCATGAATGCGTGACCATGGCCAAGGGAGCTACTCGGCCGCTTCATCTGAGTCTCGGTGTGAATTGTACGCTTCACTACCCGAATGGTACGAAGCCTGCCAACTTGCTACCCCTCCTGGATAGCATCTTCTCCTATGAGCGGCTCAAGAACCCTCTTGATGGCAAATCATGCAATGACTGTGATCGACGCCGGAACGATGCTTTGTTCCGAAGCGAGACGATCTCGCAGAACCCCTTCTTGCTGCAGGCTCATTCTTCGACATCGCTATCACTTTCGTGCACCCGCCTGACGACCACTGGCATCCACACCCGCATCGAGAACAAAGGAAGAACTACGCGTTCACCTTTCTTTTGGCGTCGTCCACCATTTGAGACAAGTCCGCCCTTGAAGCGTGCTTACATTATTCATCAAGGAAAATGAACTGCCACGTACTACCTTCAGCAGTGACGGTCCCCTGGCTAGACACCGCATATCATGAAGGAGAGATTGAGATAGCCTGCCGTTTCCGAGGATGAGTTTCTGAAACAAGGCGACGTTCCGGCATTACCCGGTCTTCCAAGACGACAGTGTATCTAAGACATGAACAGAGTGCGGGAAGCGGGAACACTGCCTGCAGGAGTTTCGCGAAAGCGTATTTACCTGTTTCTAAATGTAATAATACTTTGCTGTTTTTATATGTATTGAATAAACACCTCTTTTAATATTCGAAATGCTTCTCTATTATATGTGCAATAAGTAGCGGTTGATGGGGTAAAAAAATAGAAAAGGGAAGAGATGATCGATAACTTGAATCATATGCCGATAGTCGCTAGTAGTGCTGGTTACGGTGGTATACAATAAAAATTTCGTTAAACCCATTACTCACAGCATTGCATCGAGATATATATATTGGTGGTGCCCACAATCTTCCTAGATATATATATGCGTAGGATGTTGAATGATTACCGATAATTTTAAGAACAATATTATCAGCGTCAACCGGGAGTCAAACACGTGGCTCGCGCAGCTTTTGCTAGTGGGCCACGACTCGCACATAGCAGCCTTTTTCTCATATTGTTGTGTGGTACCCCACGCAGTTACCATGTGTTAAACCGCGCAACAAAAAACTATCTATTTCCTAATCGGCCTCCAGATTTAGGTTATTTTGAAAATCGGTGTAAATGTTTCGTTCACGAGTACTGAAGCCTGGTACATTTGAGAAATTACGCATATATAAGCGAGGAAAGGGATGTTGTCTTTCGAATGGCAATGTTAGCTGACGGTTCTGTAAAACTATCCCTCATCTATCCCCCATCAATTGCCCCACCGCGGTGGTCTATTGGTTAAGGTACTCGGCTGCTCATACGGAGGTAATGGGATCGAATCCTGACTGTGGCTGCGGCGGCTGCATTTTCGATGGAGGCGAAAATGCAGTAGGCCCATGTGCTCAGATTTGGGTTTACTTAAAGAACCCCAGGTAAGCAAATTTCAGGAGCTTTCCTCTACAGCGTCTCTGATAATGATATGATGGTTTTGGGACGCTAAACCACACATATCAATCAATCAATCAATCAATCAATCAATTGAACAATAGATCGATCAATCAACCAATCAATCAATTGCCCTCCCCCCCCATCGCTTTTCTCAAAACTTGTGCACTGCGCCGGCCTTAGAGCTACTAAATTTCTTGACTACGGCTTGCTAGCTGAGGCCCCTTTAGACCTCTTGTGTAGACCATGGGCGGCGGAATTTAGCGTTCCCATTTTTTTTCTTCTTTTTTTGTAATGACTGCGTGAGTGCCTTGTGTTATCACACATATGGCTTCTTTCAGGTGGGTGGCAACAAGTGCCCTCACCGTATGGTTTGATTTATTAGGCAAACATGCTGTATGCGCTCTTTGTTTTCTTCTTTATCGGTGGTCTCGCGCCACAATGTTTTAGGGGTTATGGTACTTGATCGACGACCCGTAATTCGGGGGACGGAATCCCGGTAGTGGTGGCCGAGTTTCGAGAAGGGTAGTGTGCTAGGCATTGAAAAAAAACACCTTCATCTTCAAATAGGGGGTGGGGGGCTGGAAGATGATGCTATGATGATGCTAGACATTAGGTGCTTCAAAGATAATGTTGAGTCTTAAAGGATGCGTATCTTCAAACTACTCATTCAATCTGGGTACCTGTCCACAAAGGCTTGTTTTTAAATACAATTGCGGAATCCCTACCGATAACAACGCTTGAAGCGCTGATCATTCGTGCCCTCCCAACAACACACATCATAACGGAGAGGTTTCGTACCGTTAGGCCTGCATCCCAAAAGTGACAATCACGCCCAGTATGGTCCGCTTCGCCGAAGTCGTCGTCGTCGTCCTCGTCGTCGTCGTAAAAAATAATAATAATAATAATAATAATAATAATAATAATAATAATAATAATAATAATAATAATAATAATAATAATAATAATAATAATAATAATAATAATAATCGTCATCATTATGTCTAACTACACAATCTGCCGAACCAAAAGCCTCTCCCATAATCCCCGAAACAGCCCGGTCTTGGGCTTTCTGTTGCAACGTTATACCTGCGAGGTTTTCAATCTCATCGACCCAGCTAACTTTTTGTCTTCCTTTCATGCGTTTGCCTTCACTGGGAATGAAATCTCGGAGAAGGTCGGAGTAAAATCACCTTTTGTTTCCATGGCGCCACGGTCTATCCGTTTCAAGGATGATAAAAGTTGTCATCGCAAAATTTTGCTTCCGCCTTTCTTCCCTAATTTTCACTCGCAAACTGCAGATTAGATTTAAAAGCGATTAGTCACGAATTCGATCCTTTCGTCGTTACGACATTGAGGAAAAGAGTTGTAGTACTGCGTACTAAACATAGGTCTGAAAAAAAAAACAGAACTAGTTAATATTTATTTTGGGGCCTCTATACTCTTGGATAAAGTAGAGGGATGTTTCCTTGCTCGTTGAGCGATTTATCATTGAGACTGAAATAATATCTTCCTAAATGCTGTCGGCTGTAAATATTTCATGACACATAACTTACACATGAAATCAATACATCGATATCGATTACTTTTAGCAGTGTAGGATATATATAAATATATATATATATATATATATATATATATATATATATATATATATATATGAGATATAACAGACAGTAATGCCAAGAAGTGTACAGGGGAAGTTATTAGAACCAATGGAATGTAAATAAGAAGAAAGAAGAAAGAAAAGTGGATGAAAAAATTACCAGCTGTGAGCAGGAATCGAACCTACGACCTTCGAATAACGCGTTCGATGCTCTAACCACTGAGCTATCAAAGCGGCCGTCCCTCCATCCACTTTTTTTTGGAAGGGTTTATATGTGAATTTAGAAGTAGGAGTAACAGTCAGCGCCATCTATAAGCCAAACAACGAGTGTGAAAACACTCTTATTCGCATGTTTGGCGTCACGTAGCACGTGAACTTATTATGAGCGGGCAGCTGATTAATTGTCCCTCTTATACAACCTAAACACACCAAGTCTGCCAGTACGAGACCCTCGTTCAATGAAATAAGGGAGAGAAGTGTATACCTAAGGGCTCGTATTTCCGTGTTTTTAACACCATATTAATGAGACATAACAGACAGTAATGCCAAGAAGTGCACAGGGGAAGTTATTAGAACTAATGAAATGTAAATAAGAAGAAAGAAGAAAGAAAAGTGGATGAAAAGATTACCAGCTGTGAGCAGGAATCGAACCTACGACCTTCGAATAACGCGTTCGATGCTCTAACCACTGAGCTATCAAAGCGGCCGTCCCTCCATCCACTTTTTTTGGAAGGGTTTATATGTGAATTTAGAAGTAGGATTAACAGTCAGCGCCATCTATAAGCCAAACAACGAGTGTGAAAACACTCTCATTCGCATGTTTGGCGTCACGTAGCACGTGAACTTATTATGAGCGGGCAGCTGATTAATTGTCCCTCTTATACAACCTAAACACACCAAGTCTGCCAGTACGAGACCCTCGTTCAATGAAATAAGGGAAAGAAGTGTATACCTAAGGGCTCGTATTTCCGTGTTTTAACACAATATTAATGAGATATAACAGACAGTAATGCCAAGAAGTGTACAGGGGAAGTTATTTGAACCAATGGAATGTAAATAAGAAGAAAGAAGAAAGAAAAGTGGATGAAAAAATTACCAACTGTGAGCAGGAATAGAACCTACGACCTTCGAATAACGCGTTCGATGCTCTAACCACTGAGCTATCACAGCGGCCGTCCCTCCATCCACTTTTTTTGGAAGGGTTTATATGTGAATTTAGAAGTAGGAGTGACAGTCAGCGCCATCTATAAGCCAAACAACGAGTGTGATAACACTCTTATTCGCATTTTTGGCGTCACGTAGCACGTGAACTTATTATGAGCGGGCAGCTGATTATTTGTCCCTCTTATACAACCTAAACACACCAAGTCTGCCAGTACGAGACCCTCGTTCAATGAAATAAGGGAGAGAAGTGTATACCTATGGGCTCGTATTTCCGTGTTTTAACACAATATTAATGAGATATAACAGACAGTAATGCCAAGAAGTGTACAGGAGAAGTTATTAGAACCAATGGAATGTAAATAGGAAGAAAGAAGAAAGAAAAGTGGATGAAAAAATTACCAGCTGTGAGCAGGAATCGAACCTACGACCTTCGAATAACGCGTTCGATGCTCTAACCACTGAGCTATCACAGCGACCGTCCCTCCATCCACTTTTTTTTTGGGAAGGGTTTATATGTGAATTTAGAAGTAGGAGTGACAGTCAGCGCCATCTATAAGCCAAACAACGAGTGTGATAACACTCTTATTCGCATGTTTGGCGTCACGTAGCACGTGAACTTATTATGAGCGGGCAGCTGAATAATTGTCCCTCCTATACAACCTAAACACACCAAGTCTGCCAGTACGAGACCCTCGTTCAATGAAATAAGGGAGAGAAGTGTATACCTAAGAACTCGTATTTCCGTGTTTTAACACCATATTAATGAGATATAACAGACAGTAATGCCAAGAAGTGTACAGGGGAAGTTATTAGAACCAATGGAATGTAAATAAGAAGAAAGAAGAAAGAAAAGTGGATGAAAAAATTACCAGCTGTGAACAGGAATCGAACCTACGACCTTCGAATAACGCGTTCGATGCTCTAACCACTGAGCTATCACAGCGGCCGTCCCTCCATTCACTTTTTTTGGAAGGGTTTATATGTGAATTTAGAAGTAGGAGTGACAGTCAGCGCCATCTATAAGCCAAACAACGAGTGTGATAACACTCTTATTCGCATGTTTGGCGTCACGTAGCACGTGAACTTATTATGAGCGGGCAGCTGATTAATTGTCCCTCTTATACAACCTAAACACACCAAGTCTGCCAGTACGAGACCCTCGTTCAATGAAATAAGGGAGAGAAGTGTATACCTAAGCGCTCGTATTTCCGTGTTTTAACACAATATTAATGAGATATAACAGACAGTAATGCCAAGAAGTGTACAGGGGAAGTTATTAGAACCAATGGAATGTAAATAAGAAGAAAGAAGAAAGAAAAGTGGATGAAAAAATTACCAGCTGTGAGCAGGAATCGAACCTACGACCTTCGAATAACGCGTTCGATGCTCTAACAACTGAGCTATCACAGCGGCCGTCCCTCCATCCACTTTTTTTTGGAAGGGTTTATATGTGAATTTAGAAGTAGGAGTGACAGTTAGCGCCATCTATCAGCCAAACAACGAGTGTGATAACACTCTTATTCCCATGTTTGGCGTCACGTAGCACGTGAACTTATTATGAGCAGGCAGCTGATTAATTGTCCCTCTTATACAACCTAAACACACCAAGTCTGCCAGTACGAGACCCTCGTTCAATGAAATAAGGGAGAGAAGTGTATACCTAAGGGCTCGTATTTCCGTGTTTTAACACAATATTAATGAGATATAACAGACAGTAATGCCAAGAAGTGTACAGGGGAAGTTATTAGAACCAATGGAATGTAAATAAGAAGAAAGAAGAAAGAAAAATGGATGAAAAAATTACCAGCTGTGAGCAGTAATCGAACCTACGACCTTCGAATAACGCGTTCGATGCTCTAACCACTGAGCTATCACAGCGGCCGTCCCTCCATCCACTTTTTTTTGGAAGGGTTTATATGTGAGTTTAGAAGTAGGAGTGACAGTCAGCGCCATCTATAAGCCAAACAACGAGTGTGAAACCACTCTTATTCGCATGTTTGGCGTCACGTAGCACGTGAACTTATTATGAGCGGGCAGCTGATTAATTGTCCCTCTTATACAACCTTCACGTGTTACGACAGTTCACGTGCTACGTGACGCCAAACATGCGAATAAGAGTGTTATCGCACTCGTTGTTTGGCTTAAAGATGGCGCTGACTGTCACTCCTACTTCTAAATTCACATATAAACCCTTACAAAAAAAACGTGGATGGAGGGACGGCTGCTCAGATAGCTCAGTGGTTAGAGCATCGAACGCGTTATTCGAAGGTCGTAGGTTCGATTCCTGCTCACAGCTGGTAATTTTTTCATCCACTTTTCTTTCTTCTTTCTTTTTATTTACATTTCATTGGTTCTAATAACTTCCCCTGTACACTTCTTGGCATTACTGTCTGTTATATCTCATTATTATGTGTTAAAACACGGAAATACGAGCACTTAGGTATACACTTCTCTCCCTTGTTTCATTGAACGAGGGTCTCGTACTGGCAGACTTGGTGTGTTTAGGTTGTGTAAGAGGGACAATTAATCAGCTGCCCGCCAATAATAAGTTCACGTGCTACGTGACGCCAAACATGCGAATAAGAGTGTTATCACACTCGTTGTTTGGCTTATAGATGGCGCTGAGTGTCACTCCTACTTCTAAATTCACATATAAACCCTTCCAAAAAAAGTGGATGGAGGGACGGCCGCTGTGATAGCTCACTGGTTAGAGCATCGAACGCGTTATTCGAAGGTCGTAGGTTCGATTCCTGCTCACAGCTGGTAATTTTTTCATCCACTTTTCTTTCTTCTTTCTTCTTATTTACATTCCATTGGTTCTAATAACTTCCCCTGTACACTTCTTGGCATTACTGTCTGTTATATCTCATTATTATTGTGTTAAAACACGGAAATACGAGCCCTTAGGTATACACTTCTCTCCCTTATTTCATTGAACGAGGGTCTCGTACTGGCAGACTTGGTGTGTTTAGGTTGTATAAGAGGGACAATTAATCAGCTGCCCACTCATAATAAGTTCACGTGCTACGTGACGCCAAACATGCGAATGAGAGTGTTATCACACTCGTTGTTTGGCTTATAGATGGCGCTGACTGTCACTCCTACTTCTAAATTCACATATAAACCCTTCAAAAAAAAGTGGATGGAGGGACGGCCGCTGTGATAGCTCAGTGGTTAGAGCATCGAACGCGTTATTCGAAGGTCGTAGGTTCGATTCCTGTTCACAGCTGGTAATTTTTTCATCCACTTTTCTTTCTTCTTTCTTCTTATTTACATTCCATTGGTTCTAATAACTTCCCCTGTACACTTCTTGGCATTACTGTCTGTTATATCTCATTAATATGGTGTTAAAACACGGAAATACGAGTTCTTAGGTATACACTTCTCTCCCTTATTTCATTGAACGAGGGTCTCGTACTGGCAGACTTGGTGTGTTTAGGTTGTATAAGAGGGACAATTATTCAGCTGCCCGCTCATAATAAGTTCACGTGCTACGTGACGCCAAACATGCGAATAAGAGTGTTATCACACTCGTTGTTTGGCTTATAGATGGCGCTGACTGTCACTCCTACTTCTAAATTCACATATAAACCCTTCCCAAAAAAAAGTGGATGGAGGGACGGTCGCTGTGATAGCTCAGTGGTTAGAGCATCGAACGCGTTATTCGAAGGTCGTAGGTTCGATTCCTGCTCACAGCTGGTAATTTTTTCATCCACTTTTCTTTCTTCTTTCTTCCTATTTACATTCCATTGGTTCTAATAACTTCTCCTGTACACTTCTTGGCATTACTGTCTGTTATATCTCATTAATATTGTGTTAAAACACGGAAATACGAGCCCATAGGTATACACTTCTCTCCCTTATTTCATTGAACGAGGGTCTCGTACTGGCAGACTTGGTGTGTTTAGGTTGTATAAGAGGGACAATTAATCAGCTGCCCGCTCATAATAAGTTCACGTGCTACGTGACGCCAAACATGCGAATAAGAGTGTTTTCACACTCGTTGTTTGGCTTATAGATGGCGCTGACTGTTAATCCTACTTCTAAATTCACATATAAACCCTTCCAAAAAAAAGTGGATGGAGGGACGGCCGCTTTGATAGCTCAGTGGTTAGAGCATCGAACGCGTTATTCGAAGGTTGTAGGTTCGATTCCTGCTCACAGCTGGTAATCTTTTCATCCACTTTTCTTTCTTCTTTCTTCTTATTTACATTTCATTAGTTCTAATAACTTCCCCTGTGCACTTCTTGGCATTACTGTCTGTTATGTCTCATTAATATGGTGTTAAAACACGGAAATACGAGCCCTTAGGTATACACTTCTCTCCCTTATTTCATTGAACGAGGGTCTCGTACTGGCAGACTTGGTGTGTTTAGGTTGTATAAAAGGGACAATTAATCAGCTGCCCGCTCATAATAAGTTCACGTGCTACGTGACGCCAAACATGCAAATAAGAGTGTTTTCACACTCGTTGTTTGGCTTATAGATGGCGCTGACTGTTACTCCTACTTCTAAATTCACATATAAACCCTTCAAAAAAAAGTGGATGGAGGGACGGCCGCTTTGATAGCTCAGTGGTTAAAGCATCGAACGCGTTATTCGAAGGTCGTAGGTTCGATTCCTGCTCACAGCTGGTAATTTTTTCATCCACTTTACTTTCTTCTTTCTTCTTATTTACATTCCATTGGTTCTAATAACTTCCCCTGTACACTTCTTGGCATTACTGTCTGTTATATCTCATATATATATATATATATATATATATATATATATATATATATATATATTTATATATATCCTACACTGCTAAAAGTAATCGATATCGATGTATTGATTTCATGTGTAAGTTATGTGTCATGAAATATTTACAGCCGACAGCATTTAGGAAGATATTATTTCAGTCTCAATGATAAATCGCTCAACGAGCAAGGAAACATCCCTCTACTTTATCCAAGAGTATAGAGGCCCCAAAATAAATATTAACTAGTTCTGTTTTTTTTTTCAGACCTATGTTTAGTACGCAGTACTACAACTCTTTTCCTCAATGTCGTAACGACGAAAGGATCGAATTCGTGACTAATCGCTTTTAAATCTAATCTGCAGTTTGCGAGTGAAAATTAGGGAAGAAAGGCGGAAGCAAAATTTTGCGATGACAACTTTTATCATCCTTGAAACGGATAGACCGTGGCGCCATGGAAACAAAAGGTGATTTTACTCCGACCTTCTCCGAGATTTCATTCCCAGTGAAGGCAAACGCATGAAAGGAAGACAAAAAGTTAGCTGGGTCGATGAGATTGAAAACCTCGCAGGTATAACGCTGCAACAGAAAGCCCAAGACCGGGCTGTTTCGGGGATTATGGGAGAGGCTTTTTGTTCGGCAGATTGTGTAGTTAGACATAATGATGACGATTATTATTATTATTATTATTATTATTATTATTATTATTATTATTATTATTATTATTATTATTATTATTATTATTATTATTATTATTATTATTATTATTATTATTATTATTACGACGACGACGAGGACGACGACGACGACTTCGGCGAAGCGGACCATACTGGGCGTGATTGTCACTTTTGGGATGCAGGCCTAACGGTACGAAACCTCTCCGTTATGATGTGTGTTGTTGGGAGGGCACGAATGATCAGCGCTTCAAGCGTTGTTATCGGTAGTGATTCGGCAATCGTATTTAAAAACAAATCTTTGTGGACAGGTACCCAGACTGAATGAGTAGTTTGAAGATACGCATCCTTTAAGACTCAACATTATCTTTGAAGCACCTAATGTCTAGCATCATCATAGCATCATCTTCCAGCCCCCCACCCCCTATTTGAAGATGAAGGTTTTTTTTTTTCAATGCCTAGCACACTACCCTTCTCGAAACTCGGCCACCACTACCGGGATTCCGTCCCCCGAATTACGGGTCGTCGATCAAGTACCATAACCCCTAAAACATTGTGGCGCGAGACCACCGATAAAGAAGAAAACAAAGAGCGCATACAGCATGTTTGCCTAATAAATCAAACCATACGGTGAGGGCACTTGTTGCCACCCACCTGAAAGAAGCCATATGTGTGATAACACAAGGCACTCACGCAGTCATTACAAAAAAAGAAGAAAAAAATGGGAACGCTAAATTCCGCCGCCCATGGTCCACACAAGAGGTCTAAACTGGCCTCAGCTAGCAAGCCGTAGTCAAGAAATTTAGTAGCTCTAAGGCCGGTGCAGTGCACAAGGTTTCAGAAAAGTGAAGGGGGGTAATTGATTGATTGGTTGATTGATCTATCTATTGATCAATTGATTGTTTGATTGATTCATTCAATCATTCATTCATTCATTCATTCATTCATTGATATGTGTGGTTTAACGCCCCAAAACCATCATATCATTATCAGGGACGCTGTAGAGGAAAGCTCCAGGAATTTTGCTTACCTAGGGTTCTTTAAGTAAACCCAAATCTGAGCACGCAGGCCTACTGCATTTTCGCCTCCACCGAAAATGCAGCCGCCACAGCCACAGTCAGGATTCGATCCCGCGACCTTCGTATGAGCAGCCGTGTACCTTAACCAATAGACCACCGCGGCGGGACAATTGATGGGGGATAGATGAGGGAGAGTTTTACAGAACCGTCAGCTAACATTGCCATTCGAAAGACAACATCCCTTCCCTCGCTCATATATGCGTAATTTCTCAAATCTACCAGGCTTCAGTACTCTTGAACGAAACATCTATACCGATTTTCAGAATAACTCATATCTGGAGGCCGATTAGGAAATATATATTTTTTTGTTGCGCGGTTTAACACATTGTGACTGCGTGGGGTACCACACAACAATATGAGAAGAAGGCAGCTAAGTGCGAGCCGTGGCCCACTAGCAAAAGCTGCGCGAGCCACGTGTTTGACTCCTGGTTTACGCTGATAACATCGTTCTTAAAATTATCGGTAATTATTTAACATCCTTCGCATATATACATCTAGGAAGATTGTGGGCAGCACCAACATATATATATCTCTCTCGATGCAATGCTGTGAGCAATGGGTTTAACGAATGTTTTATTGTATACCACCATAACCAGTCCTACTGGCGACTATCGGCATATGATTCAAGTTATCGATTATCTCTTCCCTTTTCTATTTTTTTACCCCATCAACCGCTACTTATTGCACACATAGTAGAGAAGCATTTCGAATATCAAAAAAGGTATTTATTCAATACATATAAACACAGCAACGTATTAATACATTTACAAACAAAGAAATACTCTTTCACGAAACTCCTGCAGGCAGTGTTCCCGCTTCCCGCACTCTGTTCATGTCTTAAATGCACTGTCGTCTTGCAAGACCGGGTAATGCCGGAACGTCGCCTTGTTTCAGAAACCCATCCTCGGAAACGGCAGGCTATCTTAATCTCTCCTTCATGATATGCGGTGTCTAGCCAAAGGACCGTCACTGCTGAAGGTAGTACGTGGCAGTTCATTTTCCTTGATAAATAATGTAAGCACGCTTCAAGGGCGAACTTGTCTCAAATGGTGGACGACGCCAAAAGAAAGGTGAACGCGTAGTTCTTCCTTCGTTCTCGATGGCGGTGTGGATGCCAGTGGTCGTCAGGCGGGTGCACGAAAGTGATAGCGATGTCGGAAAATGAGCCTGCAGCAAAAAGGGATTCTGCGAGATCGTCTCGCTTCGGAACAAAGCATCATTCCGGCGTCGATCACAGTCATTGCATGATTTGCCATCAAGAGGGTTCTTCAGCTGCTCATAGGAGAAGATGCTACCTAGTAGGGGTAGCAAGTTGGCAGGCTTCGTACCATTCGGGTAGTGAAGCGTACAATCCACACCGAGACTCAGATGAAGCGGCCAGGTAGCTCCCTTGGCCATGGCCACGCATTCCTGCAATCGATAGATGGCCGTGCTCACCAGGCAAAGATGGATGCCAGGCAGGAAAGGATGGACGGTCTTTTGTACGTGTCCAATGTGCGGAGGAGTTGCAGAGAGGAGGCGTCTTGCCGAGGTCTCCCGTCTGGTCAGCAAAATGCCGCAGCCCCCCGCCAGCTTCATATCAGTAGCGGAGAGTGGTCGTCCCGACTGTTCACGTGGAAGCTGTGAATCGACAGACCTAGTGAAGTCAAGTCGAGATCCTTGCTGATGTGGCGCATACCCAGGCTGCGTCGCTCTGTTCCAACACGCTCTCACGCGCCGCTGAGGTTTTCTTCTTCTTCTTCTTCTTTGTTCAAACATATTACTCACACTTTCTTATTTCGACATAGACAATATACGTCATGTGGTAAGTGGTTTTTTTATTAGGTTCTTTATTGTAACTC
This sequence comes from Rhipicephalus annulatus, assembly GCA_013436015.1. NCBI lineage: Eukaryota > Metazoa > Arthropoda > Arachnida > Ixodida > Ixodidae > Rhipicephalus > Rhipicephalus annulatus. The sequence continues at coordinate 16,572 of WOVY01006696.1, forward strand.
TACTGGATTAAGAAAGGTAAACATTATATTAAAATATAAATTGAAAATTATTGGTCATGAAATTATCAGGTTTACAAAAAAGATTACATCTGCTCACTTCCTTCCGTGCTTAAAGAAAATTGATAACATGTCTTATGTTACTCAAATCAACGAAATAAGCATTGAATTTGACAGAATAGATGTTATGTTTGAAGTTCGGGTAGTATCGTAGAAGGAAAGTGATCGTCATATAGAACCGGAACACGCTCTCTTTGCCCTCTTCCTAATGGTACTTTCTTCCTTTTCTGCTTCGCTCCGAGAACAAGTGGGCCGGTTTATCCAGCTTGTTATGCAAAAAATCTGACGGGCAAGATACGAACACTACAAAAAGAAAAAGGGAGAGAAAGGAAGAGAAAAAAAAACAAAATTATTGGCGAGGCAAGATTTGAAACCACGTCAGCCACAATCTCAATGCGAGCGTCGTAGCCACTCGTTTATTCAGGCCCGCTAGTATAGCATAAGATTATCATCATCATCATTATTGAGCATAAGATAGCCTAGTATAATATACCGAACGGTTAGGGAAGGGAAGAGAGGGCTTGGAGGAGAGAATGGTCGATAGGATAAGAAGTACAGAGAAAGAGTAAAAGAGGAAGAAATAAAAATACAGATGTTGACAGAACGTCTATAGAGAGGGAAATAAAGAATATTAGAAAAATATCGACGAAGTATAAGGAAGATAGAAAAAAACAGAAAGGCAATGAAAGAAATTGACAGGGAGACAAAGATATAAAAAGAAACAGACGCAAGAGAGAGACCGAAAAAAAGGAGAACAAGCATGGGTGGGAAGTGGAAGGTTAGGGGGTGTAATTTAAACAATGTCAAGACCAGATAAGTGGTCGCCTGCTCTGCTGTGAAGCTGCTTTGCACAACTTCGTACAGACTGCGCTATCTTCTTTTTCTTTTTCATCTCTACAATGCCATGGATGGAAAGATGAGGTCGTACTTTTCTTTGTGCCAGAGCATTGTTTTGCACACTAAAGTACGAAACTATAGCTAGAACTTCCGTGTGTTTTTTCGCACAATATTCAAACCATTATCACTATTGTAGTGTCTTCGTAAACGTGTCTCCCCGATGTCTCCCAGTTGTGATAGCCGGTCGAGTCAAAAGGTGAATTCAAGCGCTCCCAACGAATCGTCCACAACCACCTCAAAAATTAGGAAAAGTGGCCACTGATCGCCGCTGAGCGATGCAATGAACCTAATTTCGCTGCAGCAACCAAAACCGACGCACCAAACAGTGCATCTACCATTCACTTTGACAACACCCTAATGGCGACACTGTTTTTCTCGCCGTTATCAACCGTCAATTTAAACACTTCGTTTCGAGGCCCCTTATCTACGCCTGCTTATTCTTCTCCCCCAACGCAAAGGAAAAAGTGTCGTCATTGAGGGTTGTGTCGAAGTGAACTGTAGATGCGCTGCTTTGTGTGCTGGTTTCGGTTTCGTCAGCTAAATTAGGCTCATCGCATCGCTCCCCAATGATTACAAGGGGCCAATTTTCCAAAGTTTTAAAGTGCACCACGGCTATGGACTATTCGAAGGAAGGCCTGAATTCGCTCATTTGTCTCGACCGGCTATCACCATTGGTTAAAAACCAATGGTGATATATATATATTGACTGTTTCACGAGGTGTAACCATTATTTTGTTATACTTACAGAAAAGAGGTATCTGCGTGCTATTTGCGGCATTGCCTTCCTATGGCAGGAGGCATCTTCAGATGGGTGAAAACAGAAATTACGGCAGTAATATAGTAGTAATTACACCAATTGTTTTTAACCAATGGTGATAGCCGGTCGAGTCAAATGAGGGTGTTGTCAAAGTGAATGGTAGATGCACTGTTTGGTGCGTCGATTTTGGTTGCTGCAGCGAAATTAGGTTCATTGCATCGCTGAGCGGTGATCAGTGGCCACTTTTCCTAAATTTTGAAGTGGGTATGGACGATTCGTAGGGAGCGCTTGAATTCACCTTTTGACTCGACCTGCTATCACCACTGGTTAAAAAGTTAATTTTCCCAATTTCTATAACTACTGCCCTAACTAATGTTTGTACGCATTCGAAGATGCCTTCTGGCACAGGAAAAGCAACGCCGCAAGTAGAACGCAGCTACCTCCTTTCTTCGATTTGAAAAAAAAAATATTGCACACATTTATTAAAACACGCTGTATATCCAGGGAGTCCCAATTATCACGTAGCTGTGCACAATAAAAAAAAGGAGCTGCGTTCCACAATCCGAACCATCTGCATATCGTTTCGTTCCCAGTGTACTGAAGTGGCCGCTTAGCAATTTATATATATATATATATATATATATATATATATATATATATATATATATATATATATATATATATATATATATATATATATATATATATCTTAAACTGCTAAAAGTAATCGATATCGATGTATTGATTTGATGTGTAAGTTATGTGTCATGAAATATTTACAGCCGAAAGCATTTAGGAAGATATTATTTCAGTCTCAATGCTAAATCGCTAAATCGCTCAACGAGCTAGAAAACATCCCTCTAGCTTTATCTAAGAATATAGAGGCCCCAAAATAAAGATTAACTAGTTCTGTTTTTTTCAGACCTAGGTTTAGTACATAATCATCATCATCATCATCATCATCATCATCAGCCTGTCTACGTCCACTGCAGGACAAAGGCCTCTCCCATGTTCCGCCAGTTAACCCGGTCCTGTGCTTGCTGTTGCCAATTTATACCCGCAAGCTTCTTAATCTCATCTGCCCAATTAACCTTCTGTCTCCCCCTACCCCGCTTCCCTTTTCTGGGAATCCAGTTGGTGACCCTTAAAGACCAACGGTTATCCTGTCTACGTGCTACATGCCCGGCCCATGTCCATTTCCTCTTCTTTATTGCAGCTATGATATCCTTAACTCCCGTTTGTCCCCTAATCCACTCTGCTCTCTTCTTGTCTCTTAAGGTTACACCTACCATTTTTCTTTCCATTGCTCGCTGCGTCGTCCTCAATTTAAGTTGAACCCTCTTTGTGAGTCTCCAGGTTTCTGCTCCGTAGCTAAGTACCGGCAAGATACAGCTGTTATATACCTTCCTCTTGAGGGACAGTGGCAATCTACTTGTCATAATTTGAGAGTGCCTGCCGAATGTTCTCCACCCCATTCTTATTCTTCTAGTTACTTCAATCTCGTTGTTAGGCTCTGCGGTTATTACCTGCCCTAAGTAGACATAGTCTTTTACAACTTCAAGTGCACTATTACCTATCGCAAAGCACTGCTCCTTTCCGAGGTTGTTGTACATTACTTTCGTTTTCTGCAGATTAATTTTAAGACCCACCTTTCTGCTCTCCTTGTCTAGCTCCGTAATCATGAGTTGCAATTCGTCCCCTGAGTTACTCAGCAATGCAATGTCATCGGCGAAGCGCAGGTTACTGAGGTACTCTCCATTAACTCTTATCCCTAACTGTTCCCATTCTAGGCTTCTGAAAACGTCCTGTAAGCACGCAGTGAATAGCATTGGGGAGATTGTGTCCCCCTGCCTTACACCCTTCTTTATTGGTATTCTGTTGCTTTTTTTATGAAGCACTATGGTAGCAGTTGATCCCCTGTAGATTTCTTCCAGAATGTTTATATATATATCATCTACGCCCTGATTCCGCAGTGTCTGCATGACGGCTGATATTTCTACTGAATCAAACGCCTTCTCGTAATCTATGAAGGCTATGTATAGTGGTTGGTTATACTCTGAGCATTTCTCTATTACCTGATTGATAGTATGAATGTGGTCAATTGTTGAGTAGCCTGTTCGAAATCCTGCTTGTTCCTTTGGTTGATTGAATTCTAATGTTTTCTTTACTCTGCTAGCAATTACCTTTGTAAATAGCTTGTATACTACAGAGAGCAAGCTGATCGGCCTGTAATTCTTCAAGTCCTTGTCATCTCCTTTCTTATGTATTAAGATGATGTTGACATTCTTCCAAGACTCTGGTACTTTTCCCGTCAGGAGACACCTCGTAAATAGAGTGGCTAGTTTTTCTAACACAATCTGTCCTCCATCTTTCAGCAGATCTGATGTTACTCGATCCTCACCAGCAGCTTTGCCTCTGTGCATACTCTCCAAAGCTTTTCTGACTTCTTCTATCATTACCGGTGGGGTGTCGTCTGGGTTACTGCTAGTAGGTTTAGTACGCAGTACTACAACTCTTTTCCTCAATGTCGTAACGACGAAAGAATTGAATTCGTGACTAATCGCTTTTAAATCTGATTTGCAGTGTGCGAGTGAAAATTAGGGAGAAAACCTGGAAGCAAACTTTTGCGATCACAGCTTTCGTCATCCTTGAAACGGATAGACCGCGGCGCCAGGGAAACAAAAGGTGATTTTACTCCGACCTTCTCCGAGATTGTATTCCCACAGAAGGCAAACGCATGAAGGGAAGACAGAAAGTTAGCTGGGTCGATGAGATTGAAAAGCTCGCAGGTTTAACGTTGCAACAGAAAGCACAAGACCGGGCTGTTTCGGGGATTATGGGAGAGGCTTTTTCTTCTTCAGATTGTGTAGTTAGGCATAATGATGACGATTAATATCATTGTTATATTATTATTATTATTATTATTATTATTATTATTATTATTATTATTATTACGACGATGACGACTACGAGGACGACGACGACGACTTCGGCGAAGCGGACCATCCTGGGCCTGATTGTCATTTTTGGGATGCAGGCGTAACGGAACGAAAGCTTTCCGTTATGATTTGTGTTGTTGGGAGGGCACGAATGATCGGCGCTTCAAGCGTTGTTATCGGTAGTGATTCGGCAATCGTATTTAAAAACAAATCTTTGTGAACAGGTACCCAGACTGAATGAGTAGTTTCAAGATGAGCATTCTTTAAGGCTCAACATTATCTTTGAAGCACCTAATGTCTAGCATCATCATAGCATCATCTTCCAGCCACCCACCCCCTCGTCTTTGAAAATAAAGGTTTTGTTTTTGTTTTCAATGTCTAGCATACTGCCCTTCTCGAAACTCGGCCGCCACTGCCGGGATTCCCTACCTCGAATCACGGGTCGTCGATCAAGTACCATAACCCCTAAAACATTGTGGCGCGAGACCACCGATAAAGAAGAACACAAAGAGCGCATACAGCATGTTTGCCTAATAAATCAAACCATACGGTGAGCGCACTTGTTGCCACCCATTTGAAAGAAGCCATATGTGTGATAAGACATGACACTCACGCAGTCATTACAAAAAAAGAAGAAAAAATGGGAACGCTAAATTCCGCCGCCCATGGTCTACACAAGAGGTCTAAAGGGGCCTCAGCTAGCAAGCCGTAGTCAAGAAATTTAGTAGCTCTAAGGCCGGCGCAGTGCACAAGTTTTGAGAAAAGCGATCGGGGGGGGGAGGGCAATTGATTGATTGGTTGATTGATCGATCTATTGTTCAATTGATTGATTGATTGATTGATTGATTGATATGTGTGGTTTAACGTCCCAAAACCATCATATAATTATCAGAGACGCTGCAGAGGAAAGCTCCTGAAATTTGCTTACCTGGGGTTCTTTAAGTAAACCCAAATCTGAGCACATGGGCCTACTGCATTTTCGCCTCCATCGAAAATGCAGCCGCCGCAGCCACAGTCAGGATTCGATCCCATTACCTCCGTATGAGCAGCCGAGTACCTTAACCAATAGACCACCGCGGTGGGGCAATTGATGGGGGATAGATGAGGGATAGTTTTACAGAACCGTCAGCTAACATTGCCATTCGAAAGACAACATCCCTTTCCTCGCTCATATATGCGTAATTTCTCAAATGTACCAGGCTTCAGTACTCGTGAACGAAACATTTACACCGATTTTCAGAATAACTCAAATCTGGAGGCCGATTAGGAAATAGTTTTTTGTTGCGCGGTTTAACACATGGTAACTGCGTGGGGTACCACACAACAATATGAGAAAAAGGCTGCTATGTGCGAGTCGTGGCCCACTAGCAAAAGCTGCGCGAGTCACGTGTTTGACTCCCGGTTGACGCTGATAATATTGTTCTTAAAATTATCGGTAATCATTCAACATCCTACGCATATATATATCTAGGAAGATTGTGGGCACCACCAATATATATCTCTCGATGCAATGCTGTGAGTAATGGGTTTAACGAAATTTTTATTGTATACCACCGTAACCAGCACTACTAGCGACTATCGGCATATGATTCAAGTTATCGATCATCTCTTCCCTTTTCTATTTTTTTACCCCATCAACCGCTACTTATTGCACATATAATAGAGAAGCATTTCGAATATTAAAAGAGGTGTTTATTCAATACATATAAAAACAGCAAAGTATTATTACATTTAGAAACAGGTAAATACGCTTTCGCGAAACTCCTGCAGGCAGTGTTCCCGCTTCCCGCACTCTGTTCATGTCTTAGATACACTGTCGTCTTGGAAGACCGGGTAATGCCGGAACGTCGCCTTGTTTCAGAAACTCATCCTCGGAAACGGCAGGCTATCTCAATCTCTCCTTCATGATATGCGGTGTCTAGCCAGGGGACCGTCACTGCTGAAGGTAGTACATGGCAGTTCATTTTCCTTGATAAATAATGTAAGCACGCTTCAAGGGCGAACTTGTCTCAAACGGTGGACGACGCCAGAAGAAAGGTGAACGCGTAGTTCTTCCTTCGTTCTCGATGCGGGTGTTGATGCCAGTGGTCGTCAGGCGGGTGCACGAAAGTGATAGCGATGTCGAAGAATGAGCCTTCAGCAAGAAGGGGTTCTGCGAGATCGTCTCGCTCCGGAACAAATCATCATTCCGGCGTCGATCACAGTCATTGCATGATGTGCCATCAAGAGGGTTCTTCAGCCGCTCATAGGAGAAGATGCTACCTAGGAGGGGTAGCAAGTTGGCAGGCTTCGTACCATTCGGGTAGTGAAGCGTACAATCCACACCGAGACTCAGATGAAGCGGCCGAGTAGCTCCCTTGGCCATGGTCACGCATTCATGCAATGGATGGATGGCCGTGCTCACCGGGCAAAGATGGATGCCAGGCAGGAAAGGATGGACGGCCTTTTGTACGTGTCCAATGTGCGGAGGAGTTGCAGAGAGGAGGCGTCTTGCTGAGGTCTCCCGTCTGGTCAGCAAAATGCCGCAGCCCCCCGCCAGCTTCATATCAGTAGCGGAGAGCAGTCGTCCCGACTGTTCACGTGGAAGCTGTGAATCGACAGACCTAGTGAAGTCAAGTCGAGATCCTTGCTGATGTGGCGCATACCCAGGCTGGGTCGCTCTGTTCCAACACGCTCTCACGCGCCGCTGAGGTTTTCTTCTTCTTCTTCTTCTTCTTTGTCTAAACATATTACTCACACTTTCTTATTCCGACATAGACAATATACGTATTGTAGAAAGTGGATTTTCTATAAGGTTTTATATTGTAACTCTACTGAATTGTGAAAGGTAAACAATATAGTAAAATATGAATTGAAAATTATTGGTCATGACTTTATCAGGTTTACAAAACGACTACATCTGCTCACTTCCTTCCGGGCTTAGAGAAAATTAATAACATGTCTTATGTTACTCAAATCAACTAAAGAAGCATTCAATTTTACAGAATAGCTGTTATGTTCGAATTTAGGCTTGTATCGTAGATAGAAAATGATCGTCATCAATAACCTGAACATGCTCTCTTTGCTCTCTTCTTATTGGCACCTTCTTTCTTTTCTGCTTCGCTCCGAGAAGTAAGACGGTAAGTTGGGCCAGTTGGTTAGGATCCATCGTGAACTTACTTACAGCGCAACACCAGAAAAAATACAGGACAGGGAAGGATCAGAAGAGAAAGAAAAGGCGGCGCTGTTTTTCTTTTTGTTTTCTTTTTTTTTCTTTTGCTCCTTCCCTGTCCTGTATTTTTTCTGGTGTTGCGCTGTAAGTAAGTTCGCTCCGAGAACACGTGGGCCGATTTATCCAGCCTGTTATGCAACAAGAATTTCGGGCAAGAGACTAACACTACAAAAAAGAAAGAGGAAGGAAGAGAAAAAAAAAGAAATTATTAGTGAGGCGAGATTCGAAACCATGTCAGCTACAATCCCAATGCGAGCGTCGTAACAGACAGACCAAAATTTTTGCCTCGAAGGTCCCCAAGAAAGACTATCGGCTTTAAAACCATACACAAGAGAGAGCAGAAAAAAATAGAACAAGCATGGGTGGAAATCGGAAGGTTAGAGGGTGTAAGTCATGCCAAGTCAGGACCAGAAAAGTGCCCGCCACCACTGCTGTGAGGCTGCCTTGCACACCTATGTACAATCTGCACCATCTTCTGTTTCTTTTTCATCTCTACATCACCGAAGAGGGATTGTTGAGCACAAACTTTTGTTTCTGACCAACCGACCGACCAACCGACTCACTGACCAACCTGCCGACCGACCAACCGACCGACCGACCGACCGACCAACCAACCAACCCACCAACCAACCGACCGACTAACCGACACACCGACCAACCAACAAACTGACCAACCGACCGACCGAGCGAGCGACCGACCGACCAACCAACCGGCCACGCACTCACGTGCCACCGTGGTTTTCTTCTTCTTCTTCTTCTTCTTCTTCTTCTTCTTCTTCTTCTTCTTCTTCTTCTTCTTCTTCTTCTTCTTCTTCTTCTTCTTCTTCTTCTTCTTCTTCTTCTTCTTCTTCTTCTTCTTCTTCTTCTTCTTCTTCTTCTTCTTCTACTTCTTCTTCTTCTTTGTCTTAACATATTACTAACACTTTCTTTATTCCGACATAGACAATATATGCCGTGTGGTAAGTGAATTTTCTATAAGGTTTTATATTGAACCCTACTGGATTACGAATTAAACAATATGATAAATATAAATCAAAAATTATTCGTCATGATATTATCAGGTTTACAAAAAGACTACCTCTGCTCCCTTTCATCCGGGCTTAGAGAAAATTAAAAACTTGTCTTATGTTACTCAAATCAGCGAAATAAGCATTGTATTTCACATCATAGCTGTTACGTTCAAAGTTAGGCTTGTATTGTGAATAGAAAATTATCGTCATCAAGAACCGTAACCCGCCTCCTTGCCCTATTCTTATTGGCCACCTTCTTTCTTTTCTGCTTCGCTCCCAGAACACGTGGGCCGAATTATGTAGCCAGTTATGCAAAAAATCTGACGGGCAAGAGACCAACACTACAAAAAGAAAGGGGGAGGGAAAGGTGGACGTAGAAAAAAATGGCAGCATATCCACGGAGTGAATTATGGAGAGTGGGGCGAAGCATTCGTCAGTCCATGCGTCCGTTCATGCGTCCATCCATGCATCTGTCTGTGTGTCCGTTCGTGCATCTATTCAACACTCCAAGTCCCACCATCTCGCATATTTTTATCATATATTCCCCATATAAAAGCACCACCTTTCAGTGGACATTCCAAGGACTAAACGAGAAGTGGCACACGCACACTTTCTTACGGCTTACGCTTCGGGTCTACTTCCCACCTTCAACCATCTTGAGTTAATGGTATATACTAGTTCACTGTATTCATGGCACTGCGGCCCAATGCTCGCTAAACCTTTCTAAAACCAAGGAGGTTACGTCCAGCGAGTATAACGTAGCAACCTTTTCCTGTCAGATAGTGCTCAATGTACATGCCAGTGGCTGCTGATGTGAAATGAGAGCCAGGAGAATTCAGCTTTTAGTTTCTTACGGCTTGCACTTCGTATCTGCTTCCCCCCTTTAACCACCTGGAATTCAATTCATGGTATATACTAGTTCATTGTATTCATGGCCCTGCGACTCAACACTCGCTCAAACTTTTTAAAACTAAGGAGTTTACACTCAGCGAGTATAATGTAGCAACCCTTTCTTGTCCGATAGTGCCCAATGTACATGCCAGTGGCTGCTAATGGGGATCGCAGCGTGCGCGTTGACTAAAAGCCGAGTGCTCCTGTCTCTCGTTCCCCATTAGCAGCCATTGGCATGTACATTGAGAACTATTTTTTATTGTTAAACTACGCACAGAAGAAATCTCTCACCGGCACCACCTTGGAGGTTAAATGCTATACCTATTTCGGGTAAGTGCCACTGATGGTTACGTACTACGAGGGACGCACAAACCACGCCATAAGGAGCTTCGCCCCTAAAATCAAAAATTGGCAAGGCGAGATTTGAAACCACGTCAGCCACAATTCCAATGCGAGCGTCGTAACCACTCGTTCATGCAGGCCCGCTAGTTGAGCATAATATAGCCTAGGATAATATACCAAATGGTTGGGGAAGGAAAGAGAGGGCTAGGAAGAGAGAATGGTCGATAGAATAAGGAGTACAGAAAGAGAATGAAAAGGAAAGAAATAGAAAGACAGATGCTGGCAGAACGTCTATAAGAGGGAGATAAAAAAATTAGAAAAAAATGTCAACAAAGATTAAGGAAGATAGAAAAAAAAACAGAAAGGCAATGATAGAAATTGACAGTGAGAGAAAGATGTAAAAAGAAACAGACGCAAGAGAGAGACAGAAAAAAGGGAGAACAAGCATGGGTGGGAAATGGATGGTTACAGGGTGTAAGCTAAGCCAAGCCAGGACCAGATAAGTGCCCGCCTGCTCTGCTGTGACGCTGCCTCGCACAACTTTGTACAAGCTGCGCTATCTTCTTTTTCTTTTTTATCTCTACATTACCGTGGATTGAAAGATGAGGTCGTACTTTTCTTTGTGACAGAGCATTGTTTTGTGCACTAAAGTACGAAACTATAGCTAGAACGTCCGTGTATTTTTTCGCACAATATTGAAACCATTATCACTATTGTAGTGTCATCGTGAACGTGTCTCCCCACGGCGGTGGGGAGACACGTTCACGATGACACTACAATTACTTATGTATTGCCTATGTACTTACAAAATTATTTATGTATTGCTTATGTACTTACAAAATTACTTATGTATTGCTTTTCTAGTAGAATACGCACCGTGTAGAAATATAGGTGTTGTTTTGGTGCCATAGACATGCGCAATTATTGCTTTTTACTTGACAATTGCACAAGTATGAACACTAAATTTTGAGCAATTTTACTGGGCACTGCGGATGGGTTCAGCCGTTTTGAAGTATCCGAAGCCACTAGAAGTGGACAAATAGACAAATATACAGACAGACAGACAGACAGACAGACAGACAGACAGACAGACAGACAGACAGACAGACAGACAGACAGACAGACAGACAGACAGACAGACAGACAGACAGATCAAAACTTTTGCCTCGAAGTTCCCCCAACAAAGACTATCGTCTTTAAAAACATACACAAGAGAGAGCAGGGAAAAAAAATAGAACAAGCATGGGTGAAAATTAGAAAGTTAGAAGGTGTAAGTCGTGCCAAGTCAGGACCAGAAAAGCGCCCGCCACCTCTGCTGTGACGCCGCCTTGCACAACTTTGTACAATCTGCACTATCTTCTGTTTATTTTTTCATCTCTACATCGCCGAAGAGGGAATGTTGAGGCCATACTTTTGTTTCTTACCAACAGACCGACCAACTGACCGGCCGACTGACTGACTGACCGACCTGCCGACTGATCGATCGACCGATCAACCGACTGAATGACCAACCAACCAACCAACCAACCAACCAACCAACCAACCAACCAACACACCAACCAACCAACCAACCAACCAACCAACCGACCGACCAACCAACCAATGAACAAACTGACCGACCGACCGTCTGTCCGACCGACCAACCAACCAACCGACCAACTGACCGACCAACCGACCGACTGACCGACCGACCGACCGACCGACCGACCAGCCAGCCAGTCAGCCAACCAACCAACCAAATGTGTGTGGTGGGGAGGACACGAATCATCGGTGCTTCAAGCGATGTTTTCGGAAGTGGATCGGACGTTTTATATGAAAACAAGCCTTTGTGGGCGGAACCCAGACTGAATGAATAGATAGAAGATGAATAACATATACATCTTTGAAGTGGATAACGTCCAGAATCATCGTAGCATTATCTTTAAGCCATACCCCCGCCCGTCTTTCAAGATAAATTTCTTTAATATCAAGCATGTTTCCGGGCTCGAACTCAAAGCCTGCGAATTTCGGGTCAGTAGTCAAGCGTCATAACCCATAAAACATTGCGGTGTGAAATCACCGAAAAAGAAGAAAATAAAGAGCGCCCACAGCTTGTTTTTCTAATAAATAAAATCATGGGTGTTATTCTGGACTCTGTCAAATTCCGCCATATTGTGACAGCCTGCGATTAATCGATGCTGATTGGCCCAGTGGACTGTTACAACCTCTCTCATTGGCCTGAATTGTCACCATTGCGAAAGTTGAAGTTATGATGGAAATATACAGTATCCAGAGCAGAACCCCGTATCGTAAGTGCACTTGAAAGCTACGCACCTGAAGGAAGCCGTAGGTGCGATGAAACAAGAACTCACAAGCCATTACAGAAATAAAGAAGAAAGGTAACGCTGAATTCCGCCACCTGTAGTGTGCACTAGAGGCCACATATTCGCCTCAGCTAGCCAGCACTAGTGACGGATTCAATGGAGTCGCTCTGAGACCACCGCTGTAAAGGAGGTTTCAGAAGGGGGGGTAGTGGCTGGGTAATTGATTTATTGATATGCGAGATTTAAGGTCTCAAGACCACCATATGATTATGAGAGACGCCATGTTGGTGGGGTCCGGAAATTTTGGCATTTTTGTCTCCAATAAAAAAACAGCCGCCACAGCCTGGATTCCATCACGTGAACTGCATGTCAGCAGCCGAGTAGCTTATTCACTAGAACACCGTGGAGGGGCCTGGGACGGAGGGGGGTGAGGGAGAACTTTAATAAAACGTCAGCTAACATTGCCATTTGAAAGAAAACATCCATTCCCTCGCTCATATGCGCGTCATTTCTCAAATGTACCAGGCTTCAGTACTCATGAACGAAACATCTATACCGATTTTGAGAATAACTCAAATCTGGAGGCTGATTCCGAAACAGATACTTTTTGTTGCGCGCTTGAACACATGGCAACTGCGTAGGGTACCACACAAAAAATGGTGAAGGCAGCCATGTGCGAGTCGTGGGCCGCTAGAAAAGGTGCGCGAGCTGAGTGTTTTACTCCCAATTTACATTGATGATGTCGTTCTTAACATGATTGTTAATCGTTCAGCATCCTCTGCATATATATCTAGGAAGATAGTGAGCACCGCTAACATATATCTCGTGATGTAATGCTATGAGCAATAGATTTAATGAAATCATTACTTGATACCACCGTAACCAGCACTACTAGCAACTATCGGTATATGATTCAAGTTTTGTAATATCTCTTTGGGGGCGGCTTCTACTGATTCCCTTTTCTATTTTTTTACCCCATCAACCGCTGCTTATTACAGATATAATAGAAAGGCGTTTCGAATATTAAAAGAGGTATTTGTTCAATACATATAAAACAGCAAGGTATAAATACATTTACAAACAAAGAAATACTCTTTCGCGAAACTCCTGCAGGCAGTGTTCCCGTTTCCCGCACTCTGTTCATGTCTTAGATACACTGTCGTCTTGGGAGACCGGGTAATGCCGGAACGTTGCCTTCTGTCAGAAACTCTTCCTCGGAAACGACCGGCTATCTCAATCCCCCTTCATGATATGGGGTGTCTAGCCAGGGGACTCACTGCTGAAGGTAGTACGTGGCAGTTAATTTTCCTTGATAAATTATGTAAGCATCCTTCAAGGGCGAACCAGTCTCAAACGGTGGATGACGCCGGAAGAAAGGTGAACGCGTAGTTATTCCTTCGTTCTTGGAGTGGGTGTGGATGCCAGTGGTGGTCAGGCGAGTGCACTAAAGTGATAGCGATGTCAGAAAATGAGCCTGCAGCAAGAAGGGGTTGTGCGAGGTCGTCTTGCTTTGTAACAAAGCATCATTCCGCCGTCGATCACAGTAATTGCATGATGTGCCATCAAGAGGGTTCTTCAGCCGCTCATAGGAGAAGACGCTATCCAGGGGTAGCAAGTGCAGGCTTCATACCATTCGGGTAGTGAAGCGTACGATCCACACCAAGGCTCAGATGAAGCGGCCGGGTAGCTCCCTTGGCCATGGCCACGCATTCGTGCAATTAATGGATGGCCGTGCTCACCGGTCAAAGGTGGATGCCCGGCAGGAAATGATGGAAGGCCTTTTGTACGTGTCTAATGTGCGGACGATTTACGGAGAGGAGGCATCCAGCCAAGGTCTCCCGTCTGGTTATCAGGATGCCGCAGCCCCCCGCCAGCTTCATATCGGTAGCGGACAGCGGTCACCCCGAGCGTTCACGTGGAAGCGGTGAATCGACAGACCTAGTAGTCCCTGGTGATGAAGATGATGATAATGATGATAATGATGATGATGATGATCCTAGATACTCTGGCGAACACCCACAAAGGGGGATCGGCCAAGAACCGGGCGGCAGGATCTTAAGTAAAAGGCTTATGGTTTTTCAAACACATAGTAATTTTGGACTGAAAAAACAATTATATAGAAAGAAAAGCCAAAAATCGAAAAAGGATATCTGAGCAGGGAGCGATGCAGACTATCAGATGTTACTTGAGACAGAGGTAATGGTGGGTCTAAAACGAATGTTAAATATATATATATATATATATATATATATATATTATAATGTAAATGCAAGGTAAACAGCGGTAGCGGCGTCGGAACCGAAGAGGCAAGAGCAGGCCGAGTATACGGGCAGCGTCGCAGCAGCAACCAGGCAGTCCTAGCTCGTGCCTCGCGCCAACGTGTCGATGTCGCTGCAGTAGTGGGCATTCCTCTTCACTACACTTCGTCCCCCGTCGAAAAAGGAGCCATCCTGGTGACTCACGGTGAACAGAGTACGAGCGGGTCGTAATAAGGTTTCAGCTGCTGTACGGGATTAATTTCACGTCCCCGAAAGCGCTGGTCTGTGGATGGCGTAACGGGTTCGACGATGTAGTTAACTGGTGAAGTCTGCGAGACAATGTGGTAGGGTCCCTGATATTTTGAAAAAAACTTCGAGGAAAGACCTGTAGGCACAGCGGGACCCCAAAGAAAAACAAGAGTGTCCGGAACAAAGTTAGGGTACGGGTGGTTATTGTCACGCCGAGATTTTAGTCTCCATTGGTCGATTGTTGTGAACGACTGGGCGAGCTTACGGCATTCCACGGCGCGGCGGGCAGCTTCAGAGATGGGCGTAGACTCGGAGGAATCGGAGTGGTAGGGCAGAATGGTATCTAGTGTGGTGGAAGGGTCTCGGCCATATAACAGGAAAAATGGTGAAAAGCCCGAAGTCGCTTGTGGAGCAGTATTGTAGGCGTACGTCACAAAAGGCAGAATGAGGTCCCAGTCGGAGTGGTCTGAGGCAACATACTTTGATATCATATCCCCTAGGGTACGGTTGAATCTTTCCGTCAATCCATTCGTCTGCGGATGGTAGGCGGTGGTAGTCCGGTGTATGATACGGTATTCGGGGAGGAGTGCGTTGACGACTTCAGAGAAGAATACACGTCCTCTGTCGCTGAGAAGCTCACGTGGTGTGCCGTGACGCAGAATGAAGTTCCGCAGGAGAAAAGATGAGACGTCGCGTGCTGTGGCAGCAGGTAAAGCGGCTGTTTCCGCGTATCGCGTCAAGTAGTCAACAGCGACAACGATTCAATGGTTTCCGGAAGCCGTGAATGGTAGAGGCCCATACAGATCAATTCCAACGCGGTCGAAAGGCCTGGCTGGGCAAGGGATTGGCTGGATTGGACCAGAGGCATGATGAGGGAGAGCTTTGCGTCGTTGTCACTGAGGGCATGACTGAATGTATTTGCGCACAAAGGTGTACATGCCTCGCCAATAAAACCGGGAGGAAAACCGAGCGTATGTTTTGAAGACGCCCGCATGTGCGCACTGAGGGTCAGTGTGGAAAGCTGAACATATTGCAGCACGAAGATGGCGAGGTATGACGAGTAACCACTTTCGGCCATCGGACTTGTAGTTCCTGCGATAAAGGAGGCCATCTCGGACCTCAAAGTGAGCCGCTTGACGGCGCAACGTTCGAGAAGATGGAGAAGTCGACGGGTCTGAAAGGAATCGCAGAAGATTGCTGATCCAGTCATCCTTACGTTGCTCAGACGACATGTCTCAGCTTTCTGGGAACGACACCATTTCGTCCACGGCAGATAGACGTGCAGAGCTTTCGGAGGACACAGGTGAACGTGATAGGGCGTCGGCATCAGTGTGACGTCGACCAGACCTGTAGACAACACGCATGTCGAACTGTTGCAACCGCAAAGCCCAGCGAGCTAAACGGCCGGAGGGGTCTTCCAATGTGGAAACCAGCAAAGCGCATGGTGATCGGTGACTACGTCGAAGGGGTGACCATATAGGTATGGTCTAAATTTACCTAGAGCCCATATAATTGCCAGGCACTCCTTCTCTGTCACAGAATAGTTCTTCTCCGCTTTGGTGAGGGTACGGCTTGCGTATTCGACTACGTAATCCTCGAATCCTGATTTGCGCTGCGCGAGCACTGCGCCGAGTCCAACACCACTGGCATTGGTGTGTACCTCAGTCGGAGCAGTCGGGTCAAAGTGACGCAAGATTGGCGGTGAGATTAACAGGCGGCGCAACTTTTCGAAAGCATCGTCGCAGGCAGGTGACCAAGCGTAACTTTTCGAGTCACTGCGAAGAAGTTCAGTCAAGGGGGCGGTGATCATCGCAAAACTCCGAATAAAGCGGCGGAAATAGGAGCAGAGGTCAAGAAAGCTGCGCAGATCCTTTAGAGACGCAGGTTTAGGAAACTCTGCAACTGCCAGAAGCTTGGCGGTGTCAGGAAGGATACCGTCTTTAGAGACAACATGGCCGAAAATGGTGAGCTGATTTGCACCGAAGCGGCATTTCTTCAGGTTGAGCTGAAGGCCAGCGTCAGTAGGCACTGGAGTACTTCATCTAGCCTGCAAAGATGCGTTGTAAAATCTGGTGAAAATATAACTACGTCATCCAAGTAGCACAAGCATGTTTTCCACTTCAGGCGACGCAAACGATTGTCCATCATCCGCTCGAATGTTGCGGGGCGTTGCAAAGACCAAAAGGCATGACACAGAATTCGTAAAGGCCATGAGGTGTGACAAAGGCCGTCTTAGGCTGATTTTCAGGGGCCAGAGGGACTTGCCAGTAGCCACTCCGTAGGTCAATAGAAGAGAAGTACTCCGCACCTTGGAGGCAGTCAAGGGCATCGTCGATTCTCGGTAAGGGATGAATTGTCTTTTCGAGTTATTTTGTTAAGACGACGGTAGTCAACACAGAAGCGAATTGACCCGTCCTTCTTCTTAACGAGAACGACTGGAGATGCCCAGGGGCTATTCGAAGGCTGGGTGACGCCACGCTTGAGCATGTCAGCTACTTGGTCATCGATAACCTGGCGCTCGGTTGCGGACACGCGATAA
The DNA here is from genome assembly GCA_013436015.1 of Rhipicephalus annulatus. Classification (NCBI taxonomy): domain Eukaryota; kingdom Metazoa; phylum Arthropoda; class Arachnida; order Ixodida; family Ixodidae; genus Rhipicephalus; species Rhipicephalus annulatus. The sequence goes on from WOVY01006696.1 coordinate 34,025, forward strand.
GGTCTTTGACGCAATGGCGCATTGGTACCCGTATTGATGCGGTGACACACAGCGGACGTGCGGCCGAGGGGAGTATGCTGGCAGTCAAAGGAAGAACGGAATTTCTCCAGCAGTCGTAGCAGCTGAGCACGTTGCGAAATGGTTAACGTGTCAGCGATGGAGCTGCTGAGTACGTCAGGCCTAGTAGTCTGCGGCGAAGAGGCACAAGTCACTCCGGCGACTTCGTGTTTGGCGGAAGGACCAGTTGACATGTCAAAAATTGCAGAAGGGTCGAGACTGTAAACCCGCCCGACGCACTCACCCCGAAGTAGTGTTACAGGACATGACAAGAGGTTCGAGATGAGCAGTCTGCTGACGCCGTCATGAAGTTCTAGAAGGGCATAAGGTAGCGGCGATTACTTGCGGCAAACGAAAAGGGCAGATGGCGTGAAAAGGGCACTGGACTCGGCGAGCAAGTTGCAAGATACCATGGTAAGGGCGAAAGAGTGCGGCGGTATGATGACGTCTTCAGCAACAAATAGTTTGTCCCCGGTTTCAAGTGCATCATTTAACGGAGCGTCGCCAAACACTTCAAATTCTACCTCAGCGCAAGAGCAGTCGATGACGGCCTTATTAGCGGAGAGAAAGTCCCAACCCAAAATGAGATCATGGGAACAGGAATCTAAAACTAGTAATTCGACGACATAGATGAAGCCATCAATCGCGATTCGAGCAGTACAGGCAGCGGCTGGCATGACGTGCTCTGCGCTGGCTGTACGAAGTGATATACTTGCTATTGGCGTCATAACTTTTTTGAGCAAGCGGCAGAGTCTGGCACTGATCACTGAAACTGCGGCACCAGTGTCGACAAGAGCGAGTGCAGCGACGCCGTTCACATATACGTCGAGAACATTCGTTGGGGAAGAGAGAGGCCTTGGTCTTTTCGCGGGCGACGCAGTTCCTGCCTCTGGAACTGCGGCAATCAGTTTTGCCGTTCCGTCGATGAAGGACGACGGCGCATCGGGGATGACGAGCGGCGTCGAGGTGATGGTGAGCGACGGTTAACTGGAGGGCGGTAGTCGGCTTACGATGACATCTGGTCAGGAGGCTGAGATCCTGTGAACGAAGGGCGCGGTGACACATAAGGGGCAGGTTCGAAGCTCTGGTGGTAGCTCTGGTGGTGGTAGATAGGGACGCGTCGGCGGCAGTATCGCGCTATGTGGCCAGGTAGGCCACAGGCAAAGCATATTGGCCGATTGTCGACTGTACGCCATTGTCCACTACTCTGGAGCAACCTTGGCTGAGCGAACCGAGGAGTAGGTCGTGGTGGCATGGCTAATGGCAGTGACGTAAAAGTCTGAAGAGGTGGTCGAGCGGCCACTTCAGCATAGCTTAGAGGTGCAGTTACCTCGGCACAGGCAACGGGGGTCAGGCAATGATGAAGCGTCACGGGCAGATGGCAGAGCCGCGCAAACTTGCTCCTGGATGGCCTGGCGAAGGTTTGCTGGAAGAGGTGACTGTGGTTGGCTGACTGTTGGTAGCAGCGATAGCTGGCGAGCGACTTCAGCACGAACAAACTCCTTGATCTGCGATAGTAGGGACTCAAGGTCAGAGGTGGTGGTTTGGCTTGAGAGTGTGTCATCCGCGACGTTAGGGCGTCGCGTGAGGAGACGCTATCGTCGGAGCTCGTCGAAACTCTGACACAACTCTATGAGCTCAGAGACAGTGACAGGGTTCTTCGAGAGCAGCATTTGGAAGGCGTCGTCGGAAATGCCTTTCATGATGTGTCGTACCTTGTCAGTTTCCGCCATCTTCGGGTCGACACGCCGGCAGAGGTCGAGGACGTCCTCGATGTAGCTAGTGAATGTTTCACCAGTTTGTTGGGACCGGCTTCGTAGACGTTGTTCTGCGCGAAGTTTCCGCACACCAGGGCGTCCAAAAACATCTGTGATGCAGGCTTTGAAGGTCGTCCAAGTGGGGATATCCGCTTTATCGGTTTCTGTACCATAGCTTGGCAACATCCGTTAAATAAAACATCACGGTACCAAGCTTCGCGGGATCGTCCCATTCGTTAGTAGCACTGCCTCGTTCATAAGATTCCAGCCAATCTTCAACGTCTTTCTCATCGGTGCCGCTGAAGATGTCTGGCTCTCGCTAGAGCTGGGCACCGGGACAGCTCCTGCGTGGCGAAGCCGGTGGGGGTGTGAAGACAGCGTCGTCAGGCATGACGGACGGCAGCTTTCGGCTACGCAGTTCCAGGACTGGGGAAGACCGCAGCACTCTCCACCAAAATATAATGTAAATGCAAAATAAACAGCGGTAGCGGCGTCGGAACCGAAGCAGCAAGAGCAGGCTGAGTAAACGGGCAGCGTCGCAGCAGCAACCAGGCAGTCCTAGCTCGTGCCTCGCGCCAACGTGTCGATGTCGCTGCAGTAGTGGGCATTCCCTTTATATATATATATATATATATATATATATATATATATATATATATATATATATATATATATATATATATATAGGCAGTTAAACATGGCAATCGCTTTGTTTCATATATGTATTCAAATACTGCAGAGCAGAAGTCTCTGAGGCTATAAGCGAATTTAATGCTGCCAAACAATACAATTACTGCACATTTAATTCTAATCCTAAATTTTCAAGTGGAGCTACCAGGTATCTTTTCCGCTGATGAGAATATGGGCGACAGAACAAAAAGAAATGATCTATCGTTTCCATTTTTTCGCAAATCTGACATAAAGTTGATGCCTTTTGACAAACTTTATGCCAAAAATAATTCAGTTGCGGAATTCTGCAACGCAATTTTGTATAAGTAACTTCCAATTGTCGTGTTGCGCACCACTGTCTATTCAAGTGGCGTCCTAAATGTGTGAAATCTCGATATTTATTCAATTAGTAGAGTCGTATTCATGCAAACAGAGGTTTCTAAAACTTATTGCTGTCGCGTAAGCCGTATCATACAAAATTGGGATAAAGGGACCGCTAAGAGATACTGTGGCTAGTGCATCCGCCATCTCATTGAGATATATGCCCCGATTGCCTGGTACCCATAAGAGCTGCAGTTTTTTCAAGTTTGTCGGTATGAGTTGTCGAAACATGTGCATAAGTGTTAAGTTGGCTCCTCAAGACAGAGCAGCACATACTGAAAAAGAATCTGTAATTACGACTGCTTCCGATTCGCCCAAAGGAAGTTTCCGTAGTGCCAGTACAATAGCAAATAATTTTGTTGTGAATTTCGGTGTGTAATCTGGGAGTCTAACCGAAAAGGACCATCAAGGAAACGTGAGAAGATACCTGCCTCAGCCTTTTCAAATTATACGGATGCATCAGTCGCAATTATGTTGTTCATGCTCACGTGTGCCAAGTAATCCTGCAGCCAATCATTTAGATATTGAAATATCATTTGCTTTGCGTTATAGGGATAAATATTCTCAAATTCTATCTGAAGATTTTAATTACCGTTTCTTGTTGAAAAAATATGTTTGATTTGGACGTTCACTGGTTCTAGCAGCGCTTGAACGAACATGATCTGTGGGCAGTGGAATCGCGACCACCAAGTTTCAAAAATAAGCTTGTTTCTTTAATAAAAGCATAAAACGATGCTCTCTGGAGCACAGTGTATAGTTTCAAAAATGTTTGGATAGTAAGCATTTTGAATCTATTCAACAATGACGGTAGACGCGCTTCCGTGTATAGCACATTGTTAGCAACAAACTTGGGCAGTCCAAGCACAGTCGTCAATCCTCCCTTTCTAGTAGTATTAGCGGTCTCATTTTATATGTCGCACTGCCCGAAAATAAAAAAACAGCCGAATTCCATGGTAGGACGAATGTACATTTTATAGACCATTATCAATGTACTTCTTCGCAACCCCGTTTTTCTGTTGCTGAGCTTGCGTAACCACCCTATGACTCGTGTTGCTTTGGACCCAATGTGATCAATGTGGCTTTTCCAGTTTAACAAGTGTGATGATATATGATGCCTAAGTATTCGAGTGAATCCACCTGCGGAATCTGCTCTGTACCATACATTAAGGAGATGCTGACAGGATCCCTGAACGAGAACGCCAGGAAGCGCGCTTTTGTTTACGTTTAGAGACATTCCAATTTTTTCAAGCCATTTTTCTATCATGTTTAGGTCAGTCTGTTATGTCTGATAAAGTAATTGCAGATCACTGTTTGTCACAAAGAAAGCAATGTCATCTGCATACACATATAAATGATTATCGCTATGTGTTGGCATGTGTTGGACCTGAGGAAAATGTTAAACAACACCGGTTAGAGCACTGTTCCCTGTGGTACGCCACGGTATTGTCGATATCTGTTAGAAAAACAACCCCTTTGAAAGCAATAAAACTCTCTCTCCTTTAAAAAATCTGCTACCCATGCTGTCATGTAGTTTGGTGATACATTTCCATCTGCTCTATAAGTATTTTATGCTCCACTTAGTGATACGCCTTGGCCAAATCCAAGGTAACTAATGCACAATACTCTCTTCTACGCCTAGCCAACTATATACGACTCTCCGAATCTACGTGCGCGCATCATATGGAGCATCCCGATTTAAAGCCAATTTGACTGGGGTTCAGTATTGATTTCTCCTCAATGTATTTTATTACACGTGCATTCAAAACTCTTTCAGTTAGTTTAACCAAATTAGATGTAAAATAAATTGGCCTCACATTGTCGAGTGTATACCTAAGTCTCTGTTTTTTTAGGTATCGGAATTATTTTAGAAAGTTTCCAATCCGCCATTATCCAATAATTTTTCAAAGAGTAATTACCATATTACAGTGTTCATGTGGGGGAATGTCATGTAGTACTTTTATCATTGCTGAGGTTACTCCATCTGGTCCAGGTGCTGTAGGAGATAAGCGCCTCACTACATCCGCTAGTTCCGCTAATGTCACCTCATTGAACTACTCCCCTGCAATTGGCTTTACTATGTGTCCTGGCATTATTGATCTGAATCTTTCTTCTAATCCTTTAGCAACGTTTCCTAATATTTCAGTGAGTTCGCTAGGCAAGAGAATTGAAGAATCAATATTGTCTGATGGCGGTATTATTTTTCTGGAACACAAAAATCTAAAAAGCGCTTTTCTGTTGTTTGGTTTAGAAAGATATCCGAATTGGTTAGTGTCATAGTCATCTTTGCTTTGCGTACTGTACGTTTAAAATCTGCTGCCACGTATTTGTAGTCACACCAGTTTTTTGGCCATTGGTTGTGGATAAGTTGCTTCCACGCCACTTTTCGTTTTCTATACCCATCAAAAATTCAGCGTTCCACCACGGGTTTAACGAGCCACCTGTGCCTGAAGTTATTGAAAAAGTTGACTTTTTATTGCTGTTCTCAATACCGCACGCAGACTCATAGCCCGAATGTCTTCCTGCATGTCCTTGCCAAGAACTAAAGTAGAATTTAAGTCTTTTTGTAAACGCTCATAATTTACAAATGAGCCAATTTCATCAGTTAAAAATATCCCGGAAAAGTTAACATAGAAGCTAATAGGAAGGTGGTCACTGTTTGTTGCGCAATCTAATGTTTTCCATGACTAAATGCTTAGTGAGGAGCTGGAGAAGGTCAGATCTATCGCCGACTTTGATTGTCTCCTAATAAACGTAACAGCGGGGAAATATACACAAGGTCAGTGATTATCAACAGTCCAATCCCACAAGTGCCTTCTATATACATCAGTCTTGAAACCCCAAGACACGTGGTGTGAATTGAAGTCACCAGTTAATATTACATCCTTCCTGCAGGAAGCTAACATTGCATCTAAGCATCTTGTGTACTGCACTTCTACCGGAAAGTATGTGTTAACAAAAAGAAAAGGGAAACAGCCTGGCAGAGTGATGTTTAATACCATAATTTTATAGTTAGTTTCCATGCACAGGTAGTTATTCTTTGCTCTATGACTAAATTTAGTTGATACAAAAATGGCAAGTTCACCACTTCTGCTAGGTCTGTCTAAACGAAATAAGCGATACCTGTTTCAACATGCTCTCACGTGCCACCATGGTTTCCTCCTCCTCCTCCTCCTCCTCCTCCTCCTCCTTCTTCTTCTTCTTTTCTTCTTCTTCTTCTTCTTCTTCTTCTTCTTCTTCTTCTTATTCTTCTTCTTTGTCTAAAAATATTACTCGCACTTTCTTTTTTTTCGACATAGCCAATAAGGTCATGTGGTAAGTGGATTTTCTCTAAGGTTTTATATTGAACTCTACTGGATTACGAAATGTAAACAATATATTAAAATATAAATTAAAAATTATTGGTCATAAAATTATCAGGTTTACAAAAAGACTACCTCTGCTCACTTCCATCCAGGCTTATAGAAAATTAATAGCTTGTTCTATGTTACTCAAATTAGCAAAATAAGCATTGTATTTTACAGCATAGCGGTTAGGTTTGAAGTTAGGCTTGTATCGTAGATAGAAAATTATCGTCATCAAGAACCAGAACATGCTCTCTTTGCCCTGTTCTTAATGGGCACCTTGTTCCTTTTCTGCTTCGGTCCCAGAACATGTGGGCCGAATTATCCAGCCTGTTATGCAACAAATCTGACAGGCAAGAGAAGAACACTACAAAAAGAAAAAAGGAAGAGAAAGGGAGAGAAAAAAAGAAATCATTGGCGAGATGAGATTTGAAACCACGTCATCGACAATGCTAATGCGAGAGTCGTAACCACTCGCTTATCCAGGCTTGCTAGTTGAGCATCACATAGCCTTGGATGATATACCATAACAAACGGTTGGAGAAGGGAAGAGAGGTTTAGGAGGAGAGAACGGACGATATGATAAGGAGTACAGAGAGAGAGTGAAAGAGAAAGAAATAAAAAACAAAAGTTGAGAGACCGTCTAGGGAGAGGCAAATAAAGAAAAATCCCAGAGAAAGATACCGAGAAAGAAAGGTAAGAGGGAAAAGAACAAAAAATTTTAAAGAAAGAAATTGACAGAGAGAGAAAGATATAGAAAAAAACAGACACACCAGAGACACAATAAAAAGAGAGCAAGCATGGGTGGGAAGTGGAAGGTTAGAGGGTGTAAGTCAAGCCATTTCTAGACCAGATAAGTGCGCGCCTGCTCTACTGAGACGCCGCCTTGCAGAGCTTTGTACAAGCTGCGCTATCTTTTTTTTTCTTTTTCATCTCTACATTGCCGAGGAAGGAAAGTTGAGGTCGTACTTCTCTTTCTGCCAAAGCACTGTTTTGCGCACCTCGATACGAAGCTATAGCTAGAACGTCTATGTATTTTTTTCGCACGCTATTGAAACTATTACCACTAATGTAGTGTCATCGTGAACGTGTCTTCCGCTGCGGTGCTCTAGTGGTTAAGGTACTTGGCCTCTGACTCGCAGGTCGCGGGATCAAATCCCGGCTGCGGTGGCTGCATTTTCAATAGAGGCGAAAAACTGCTGTATGCATGTGTGCTCAGATATGGGTGCACGTCAAAGAAACCGAGGTGGTCGAAATTTCCGGAGCCCTCCACTACGGCGTCTCTCATAATCATCTGGTGGTTTCGTGAGGTTATACCCAAATATCAATCAATCAGATCATGCAAACGTGACCCCTATTAAAGAATACTCCTTACCAATTCATCGACTATTTGTTAATGGCTATGTTAATACGGCTATTTATTAAAACCTATCCGCGTTTTAAACTAATTAGCTGATTCTGTATATGCTTTTCTCGCGCATGTAATGTCCGTCAGTTTAAGTAAGGAAGCTCAAGGACTAGAATCACCCTGTAAGGCTTACATGATGTGATTTTCTTAATGTGACTACCTGTAGCGTGGATTTGGCCGGAAAGAAGTCCCATGGAGACGTTGCATAATTTTAGTCCCATGACTAAACGTTATTGTCATGTGACTAATGTTGGGTGATGTTACTTGACCTTGTCGTGTGAGTAGTGACGTCATAATACGCGATTTTTAGTAGCGTGAATTTTCGTTAGGAGATGTTACCTGCTGTTTAGTCACGTAACGGACTCTCCCGTCGTTGTTTTTCCATTGAAAGGTGGACAGACCAGCGCACCTGCTGTGGGAGTGGAGCAAAAGATGAGGACGAGGCGAGTGCGTAATGGTTGATGATGATAATTTCTGTTCGCAATATCCGGTGCAACAACAACGGCCACTACAAAAGAGTTTTGCTCTTACAATTTAGTTGTTCGAAAGCTGCAGTTGAAGGAACAAATGACAGGTTGACAAAGCTTATCTGCAAATGCTTTGAGGAAATTTAGCTATAGATAGATAGATAGATAGATAGATAGATAGATAGATAGATAGATAGATAGATAGATAGATAGATAGATAGATAGATAGATAGATAGATAGATAGATAGATAGATAGATAGATAGATAGATAGATAGATAGATAGATAGATAGATAGATAGATAGATAGATAGATAGATAGATAGATAGATAGATAGATAGATAGATAGATAGATACCAAAGGTGCTTGCCGTACGCAAAGAATTGCTTCGCATATAAAACTAAATCGAAGATGTTACCACAGGGCTAACTTTCATCAGATGAATCTTCAATTACCTGCCATTTCTGAAGAGTTCTTAGCTGAATATTGTTTCCGTTTTATTGAACGGAACTGGCCGCTGTTCAAATCTCTCTAATTGACCCTATTGTGAGACGCATACTGTTAATTTCAATTAGGTGCTGTAAAAGTGCACCCTGGTTTGATGGGCGATGGCGGAGGACTAATAACAAGGAAAAAATAAAACGTTTTTCATAGGCTGGCATGCAGCTGCTATCAACCTACCAACTACATGGGAAAACTAGAGAAAGTTATACGAGTAATCGAATACTGCTGAAAACCACATGGCATAAATTTTACAGCAATGTTTTTCCCACCATGCTTAATGATAACCCTCGTAAATTTCGGAGCGTAATAAACACTCGTTTACGTCCTGAGTCATCCTTAGCCAATCCTAATGGTGATAAATTCGATGATGCCCATTCTGCTGCCCCGGCGTGGTGGTCGAGTGGTTATGGCGCTCAACTGTTAACTCGATGGTCACGGGATTGAATCCCGGCTGTAGTTTCGAGGGAAGCGAAAATGTTTGAGGCCTATCTACTTGGATTTAGGTGCACGTTAAATAATCCCAGGAACCCTCCACTATGGTGTCTCTCACAATCATATCATCGTTTTCGGACGTTGAACTTAATATACTACCGCCATTCTGCTGAACTTTTGAACAATGTCTTCTAGGCTATTTTCACTCCTGAAGTCTTTTGAATTTCTCTAGTTCTTAGGCCAAATAATGTTTACTGTTTGTCTCCAATATCCATATAAAAAGATGGTTTTCTTTCGTTATTAACTTGCTATGGGTCCTTTTTGCTTAAATAAAAGAAGTCTCAAAAAGTTATCTTGAAGTATTATTCTAATCATTTGTGCACTTTTTTTCAGTTATTATTAAGTGGTTCCATCCCTCACAAAGCCAAAGTTATACAAATCTTCAAAATAGGTATCCGCTATGGTCTCCTTAACTTCAGACCCATTGGCCTGAACCCTACCCCAGCGCCCGTCCTCCTACCCCAAGGTTCTGCAGTGTCAGGTTATGTGGATACCCAACCGGTATTTTTGGTCTCTCTTGACGCCTTGACAGCTCAGCCACAAGAGGCCCAGTCTGTTACTTCCTCCTCCTTTGCTCCCGGGATAAATCCTGACCTTTCTGCTTCTCAGCGTGAGGCGTTGCTGAATTTGCTCAGGAAACACCAGGCCTCCTTCGAAGCCAATTCTTCGGCACTAGGACAGACCACAGTTGCGCATCATCGCATCGACACTGAAGGTGAGACTGTTGTACGCCGTCGTCCCTACCGAGTCTCCTTGGCCGAGCGCAAAATCATCGAGGAGAACGTGACCGATATGCTAAACAGAAACATCATACGACCCTCTACCAGTTCTTGGTCATCACCCGATGTGTTGGTACAAAAGAAGGATGTATCGGTACGATTTTGTGTTGATTACCGCGCGCTCAACAAGATTACCCGAAAGGATGTATATCCGATGCCCCGTTTAGATGATGCACTTGACTCATTGCAAGGCACCCAATACTTCTCCACCCTTGACCTATTGCCGCTCCTCTCCACAAGCTCCTTGCTAGTACCGGTTCCTTCGATTGGAATGATCAATGCGAAGCCTCATTTCAAGAACTCAAGCAGGCACTGACATCCCCACCAATGCTTTGTTATTTCGATGACAAGGCACCTACGATATTACACACTGACGCGAGTGGTCAAGAAATCGGCGCCGTACTGCTCCAGCGCGACCATGCTTTTCGCGAGAAAGTTGTCGCGTATGCAAGCCGCACTCTGACCACTGCAGAGAAGAGGTACTTGATAACCGAACAAGAGTGCTTGGCTGTTGTCTGGTCCATCCAACAATTTCGTCCGTACCTACATGGTCGACATTTTACTGTTGTGACAGACCACCATGCTCTTTGCTGGTTGTCCACAATCAAAAACTTGTTGGGACGACATGGCCGCTGGATTCTCCGATTACAATCTTATGACTTTGACGTCATCTACAAGACTGGAAGACAACATCAAGATGCCGACGCTTTGTCACGATGCCCTTTGCCGCAGTTTTCGGTGCACGTCACATCCCCTTGTCAAATTGGCTATACGGAGGACGCCTCGTCGATATCATCTATTTCCCGTCGTACCACGCGCACTACGGTTCCCGTCGTACCACGCGCACTACGCACTGAAGTTCTGCGCGCTTCCCACGACGACCCGACGTCAGGACACTTGGGTTACTACAAAACATATGAGCGCATCCGCAGTCGATTTTTCTGGCCAGGTCTTTCCACGACAGTAGCTAAATATATTGCCTCGTGCGCACTTTGCCAACACCGCAAGCGGCCCACTACTGCTCCAGTCGGGACCCTACAACCACTTCCTTGTCCATCAGAGCCGTTCTCTGTCGTCGGAATTGACCTCTTCGGGCCCCTCCCAACTACATCAGACGGCAAGAGGTGGATCGTCACCGCGGTTGATCACTTGACCCGGTACGCTGAGACGGCCTCAATCACTTCAGGAAGTGCTTCGGAAGTAGCAACTTTCTTCTTGAATGCTATTTATCTACGTCATGGAGCCCCTCGTGTCCTTTTGAGCGACCGGGGAAAGGCATTTCTTTCAAGCACGCTCAGTGAAGTTCTTCAAGCATCAAAAACAGTTCATAAAACAACATCTAGCTATCACCCGCAAACCAATGGCTTAACGGAAAGATTTCATCGCACGCTGTGTGACATGCTGTCCATGTATATCCGACCGGACCATCGCAATTGGGATGCCATACTACCCTTTGTCACGTATGCATATAATACGTCAGTTCAACGAACCACAGGCTATTCTCCATTTTTCCTAGTATACGGACGCCAACCGACATCACCACTCGACGTTTCATTCTTTTCTGGCCCCGTCAACTAGTCACCATTCGTTTGCGACCAGTTTCTGTCCCGCGTTGCTCGATGCCGTCGTCTTGCCCGCGTAAACACCGAAGCTAGCCAAGAAGATCGCAAACATCGTTACGATGCCACTCACCGCGTCGTTCTCTACCGCCCTGGCGACAATGTACTTCTGTGGACTCCTGCGCGAACGCCTGGCTTATGCGAAAAGTTTGAGTCACGCTATCTTGGCCCTTACAAAGTTATCGAACAGACCTCACCGGTGAACTACCGTGTCACACCTGTTCATGTCCCAACTGACCAACGCTGCCGCGGGACAGAGATTGTGCACGTTTCGCGTCTCAAGCCCTATTGTATGCGTTCCACAGCGTAATTCGCGGCCAGGCTGGCCGCTTTCGTCGACGGGGAAAATTAGTGTGAGAATTCATTGTACGTCATCTTCCTCATCTATCAATAACCATCATCAGTCTTCGGCCCATTCCTCTTGATGATCGGCGCCATCTCGCTGTTGCTTCAATAAAAGCGTCAGCTGCACCGTTGTATTTCAATATATATATATATATATATATATATATATATATATATATATATATATATATATATATATATATATATATATATATATATATATATATATATATATATATATATATATATACATCCTAGACTGCTAAAAGTAATCGATGTATTGATTTGATGTGTAAATTATGTGTCATGAAATATTTACATCCGACAGCATTTAGGAAGATATTATTTCAGTGTCAATGATAAATCACTCAACGAGCAAAAAAACATCCCTCTAGCTTAATCCAAGAATATAGAGGCCCCAAAATAAAGATTAACTAGTTCTGTTTTTTCAGGCCTAGGTTTAGTACACAGTACTACAACTCTTTTCCTTAATGTCGTAACGACGAAAGGATTAAATTCGTGACCAATAGCTTTTAAATCTGATCTGCAGTGTGCGAGTGAAAATAGGGAGGAAACGCGGAAGCAAAGTTTTGCGATGACAGCTTTTATCATCCTTGAAACGGATAAATCACGGCGCCAAGGAAACAAAAGGTGATTTTACTCCAACCTTCTCCGAGATTTTATTCCCACAGAAGGCAAACGCATGAAGGGAAGACAGAAAGTTAGCTGGGTCGATGAGATTGAAAAGCTCGCAGGTATAACGTTGCAACAGAAAGCACAAGACCGGGCTGTTTCGGAGATTATGTGAGAGGCTTTTTGTTCTGCAGATTGAGTAGTTGGACATAATGATGACGATAACTACTATTATTATTATTATTATTATTATTATTATTATTATTATTATTATTATTATTATTATTATTATTATTATTATTATTATTATTATTATTATTATTATTATTATTATTATTATTATTACGACGACGATGACGACGACGACTTCGGTGAAGCGGACCATCCTGGGCCTGATTGTCATTTTTGGGATGCAGGCCTAACGGAACGAAACCTCTCCGTTTTGATGTGTGTTGTTGAGAGGGCACGAATGATCGGCGCTTCAAGCGTTGTTATCGGTAGCGATTCCGCAATTGTATTTAGAAACAAGCCTTTGTGCACAGGTACCCAGATTGAAGGAGTAGTTTGAAGATGAGCATTTTTCAAGCCTCAACATTATCTTTGAAGCACCTAATGTCTGGCATCATCATAGCATCCTCTTCCAGCCCCCCACCCCCTCTTTGAAGATAAAGGTTTTGTTTTTTTTCAATGCCTAGCATACTGCCCTTCTCGAAACTCGGCCACCACGGCCGGGATTCCGTTCCCGAATCACGGGTCGTCGATCAAGTACCATAACCCCTAAAACATTGTGGCGCGAGACCACCGATAAAGAAGAAAGGAAAGAGCGCATACAGCATGTTTGCCTAATAAATCAAACCATACGGTGAGCGAACTTGTTGCCACCCACCTGAAAGAAGCCATATGTGCGATTACACATGGCACTCACGCAGTCATTACAAAAAAAGAAGAAAAAAATGGGAACGCTAAATTCCGCCGCCCATGGTCTACACAAGAGGTCTAAACTGGCCTCAGCTAGCAAGCCGTAGTCAAGAAATTTAGTAGCTCTAAGGCCGGCCCAGTGCACAAGTTTTAAGAAAAGTGAAGGGGAGGGGGGTAATTGATTGATTGGTTGATTGATCGATCTATTGATCAACTGATTGTTTGATTGATTCATTCATTCATTCATTCATTCATCCATTCATTCATTGATATGTGTGGTTTAACGCCGCAAAACCATCATATCATTATCAGAGACGCTGTAGAGGAGAGCTCCAGGAATTTTGCTTACCTAGGGTTCTTTAAGTAAACCCAAATCTGAGAACACGGGCCTACTGCATTTTCGCCTCATTCGAAAATGCAGCCGCCACGACCCGCGACCTGCGTATGAGCAGCCGAGTACCTTAACCAATAGACCACCGCGGCGGGTCAATTGATGGGGGATAGATGAGGGAGAGTTTTACTGAACCGTCAACTAACATTGCCATTCGAAAGACAACATCCCTACCCTCGCTCATGTATGCGTAATTTCTCAAATGTACCAGGCTTCAGTACTCATGAACGAAACATCTATGCCGATTTTCAGAATAACTCAAATCTGGAGGCCGATTAGGAAACAGATAGTTTTTTGTTGGGCGGTTTAACACATGGTGACTGCGTGGGGTACCACACAACAATATGAGAAGAAGGCAGCTATGTGCGAGTCGCGGCCCGCTAGCAAAAGCTGCGCGAGCCACGTGTTTCACTCCCGGTTGACGCTGATAATATTGTTCTTAAAATTATCGGTAATCATTCAACATCATACGCATATATATATATCAAGGAAGATTGTGGGCAGCACCAACATATATCTCTAGATGCAATGCTGTGAGCAATTGGTTTAACGAAAGTTTTATTGTATACCACCATAACCAGCCCTACTAGCGACTATCGGCATATGATTCAAGTTATCGATTATCTCTTCCCTTTTCTATTTTTTTACCCCATCAACCGCTACTTATTGCATATATAGCAGAGAAGCATTTCGAATATCAAAAGAGGTATTTATTCAATACATATAAATACTGCAATGTATTAATACATTTACAAACAAAGAAATACTCTTTCACGAAACTCCTGCAGGCAGTGTTCCCGCTTCCCGCACTCTGTTCATGTCTTAGATGCACTGTCGTCTTGGAAGACCGGGTAATGCCGGAACGTCGCCTTCTGTCAGAAACTCATCCTCGGAAACGGCAGGCTATCTCAATCCCTCCTTCATGATATGCGGTGTCTAGCCAGGGGACTGTCACTGCTGAAGGTAGTACGTGGCAGTTCATTTTCCTTGATAAATAATGTAAGCACACTTCAAGGGCGAACTTGTCTCAAATGGTGGACGACGCCAGAAGAAAGGTGAACGCGTAGTTCTTTCTTCGTTCTCGATGCGGGTGTGGATGCCAGTGGTCGTCAGGCGGGTGCACGAAAGTGATAGCGATGTCGGAAATTGAGCCTGCAGCAAGAAGGGGTTCTGTGAGATCGTCTCGCTTCGGAACAAAGCATCATTCCGGCGTCGATCACAGTCATTGCATGATTTGCCATCAAGAGGGTTCTTCAGCCGCTCATAGGAGAAGATGCTACCCAGGAGGGGTAGCAAGTTGGCAGGCTTCGTACCATTCGGGTAGTGAAGCGTACAATCCATACCGAGGCTCAGATGAAGTGGCCGGGTAGCTCCATTGGCCGTGGCCACGCATTGCTGCAATGGATAGATTGCCGTGCTCACCAGGCAAAGATGGATGCCAGGCAGGAAAGGATGGACGGCCTTTTGTACGTGTCCGATGTGCGGAGGAGTTGCAGAGAGGAGACGTCTTGCCGAGGTCTCCCGTCTGGTCAGCAAAATGCCGCAGCCCCCCCGCAAGCTTCATATCAGTAGCGGAGAGTGGTCGTCCCGACTGTTCACGTGGAAGCTGTGAATCGACAGACCTAGTGAAGTCAAGTCGAGATCCCTGCTGATGTGGCGCATACCCAGGCTGGGTCACTCTGTTCCAACACGCTCTCACGCGCCGCTGAGGTTTTCTTCTTCTTCTTCTTCTTCCTCTTCTTCTTCTTCTTCTTCTTCTTCTTCTTCTTCTTCTTCTTCTTCTTCTTCTTCTTCTTCTTCTTCTTCTTCTTCTTCTTCTTCTTCTTCTTCTTCTTCTTTGTCTAAACATACTACTCACACTTTCTTATTTCAACATAGACAATATACGTCATGTGGTAAGTGGACTTTTTATTAGGTTCTATATTGTAACTCTACTGGATTATGAAAGGTTAACAATATATTAAAATATAAATTGAAAATTATTGGTCATGAAATTATCAGGTTTACAAAAAAGACTACATCTGCTCACTTCTTTCCGTGCTTAGAGAAAATTAATAGCATGTCTTATGTTACTCAAATCAACGAAATAATCATTGAATTTTAAAGAATAGCTGTTATGTTCGAAGTTCGGGTTGTATCGTAGATAGAAAATGATCGTCATCAAGAACCGGAACACGCTCTCTTTGCCCTCTTCCTAATGGTACCTTCTTTCTTTTCTGCTTCGCTCCGAGAACAAGTGGGTCGGTTTATCCAGCCTGTTATGCAACAAATCTGACGGGCAAGATACCAACACTACAAAACGAAAAAGGGAGAGAAAAGAAGAGAAAAAAAAACAAAATTATCGGCAAGACGAGATTTGAAACCACGTCAGCCACAATCGCAATGCGAGCGTCGTAACCACTCGTTTATTCAGGCCCGCTAGTTGAGCATAACATAATTGTCATCATTATCAAGGAGCATAAGATAGCCTAGGATAATATACCAAACGGTTGGGGAAGGAAACAGAGGGCTTGGAGGAGAGAATGGTCGAAAGGATAAGGAGTACAGAGAGAGAGTGAAGGAGGAAAAATAAAAAGACAGATGTTGACAGAACGTCTATGGAGAGGAAAATAAAGAATATTAGAAAAATATCGACGAAGTATAAGGAAGATAGAAAAAAACAGAAAGGCAATGAAAGAAATTGACAGGGGGACAAAGATATAAAAAGAAACAGGCGCAAGAGAGAGACCGAAAAAAAAAAGGGAGAACAAGCATGGGTGGAAAGTGGAAGGTTAGGGGGTGTAATTTAAGCAAAGTCAGGACCAGATAAGTGCTCGCCTGCTCTGCTGTGACGCTGCCTTGCACAACTTTGTACAGACTGCGCTATCTTCTTTTTTTCTTTTTATCTCTACATTGCCGTGGATTGAAAGATGAGGTCGTACTTTTCTTTGTGCCAGAGCATTGTTTTGCGCACTAAAGTACGAAAATATAGCTAGAACGTCCGTGTGTTTTTTCGCACAATAATCAAACCATTATCACTATTGTAGTGTCCTCATGAACGTGCCTCCCCGCTGTCTCCCAGTGGTGATAGCCGGTCGAGTAAAAAAGTGAATTCAAGCGCTCCTTACGAATCGTCCACAACCACCTCAAAAATTAGGAACAGTGGCCACTGATCACCGCTGAGCGATGCAATGAACCTAATTTCGCTGCAGCAACCAAAACCAACACACAAAGCAGCGCATCTACCATTCACTTCGACAACACCATCAATGGCGACACTTTTTCCTTTGCATTGGGGGAGAAGAATAAGCAAGCGTAGATAAGGGGCCTCGAAACGAAGTGTTTATATTGACGGTTGATAACGGCGAGAAAAACAGTGTCGTCATTGAGGGTGTTGTCAAAGTGAATGGTAGATGCACTGTTTGGTGCGTCGGTTTTGGTTGCTGCAGCGAAATCAGGTTCATTGCATCGCTCAGCGGTGATCAGTGGCCACTTTTTCTAAATTTTGAAGTGGTTATGGACGATTCGTAGGGAGCGCTGGAATTCACCTTTTGACTCGACTGGCTATCACCGCTGGTTAAACAGTTAACTTTCCTAATTTCTATAACTACTGCCCTAACTAATGTTTGTAAGCATCTGAAGATGCCTTGTGGCACAGGAAAGGCAACGCCACAGGTAGAACGCAGCTACCTCCTTTCTTCGATTTTTTACAAAAAATATTGCACACATTTAATAAAACACATTGTATATCCAGGGCATCCCAATTATCACGTAGCTGTGCAATATGAAAAAAAAGAGGAGCTGCGTTCCTCAAACCGAACCTAGTGCATATCGTTTCGTTCCCAGTGTACTGAAGAAGTGGCCGCTTAGCAATTTATTTGTATATATATAATATATATATAGATATATATATAGGTATATAGATAGATATATATATTATATATAGATATATATATATATATATATATTATATTATATATATATATATCTATATGTATATGTATATATATATATATATATATATATATATTATATATATATATATATATATATATATATATATATTATATATATATATATAAATTGCTAAGCGGCCACTTCTTCAGTACACTGGGAACGAAACGATATGCACTAGGTTCGGTTTGAGGAACGCAGCTCCTCTTTTTTTTCATTGTGCACAGCTACGTGATAATTGGGATGCCCTGGATATACAATGTGTTTTATTAAATGTGTGCAATATTTTTGTAAAAAATCGAAGAAAGGAGGTAGCTGCGTTCTACCTGTGGCGTTGCCTTTCCTGTGCCACAAGGCATCTTCAGATGCGTACAAACATTAGCTAGGGCCGTAGTTATAGAAATTATGAAAATTAACTTTTTAACTAGTGGTGATAGCCGGTCGAGTCAAAAGGTGAATTCAAGTGCTCCCTACGAATCGTCCATAACCACTTCGTTATTTAGAAAAAGTGGCCACTGATCACCGCTGAGCGATGCAATGAACCTGATTTCGCTGCAGCAACCAAAACCGACGCACCAAACAGTGCATCTACCATTCACTTTGACAACACCCTCAATGACGACACTGTTTTTCTCGCCGTTATCAACCGTCAATATAAACACTTCGTTTCGAGGCCCCTTATCTACGCTTGCTTATTCTTCTCCCCCAATGCAAAGGAAAAAGTGTCGCCATTGATGGTGTTGTCGAAGTGAATGGTAGATGCGCTGCTTTGTGTGTTGGTTTTGGTTGCTGCAGCGAAATTAGGTTCATTGCATCGCTCAGCGGTGATCAGTGGCCACTGTTCCTAATTTTTGAGGTGGTTGTGGACGATTCGTAAGGAGCGCTTGAATTCACTTTTTTACTCGACCGGCTATCACCACTGGGAGACAGCGGGGAGGCACGTTCATGAGGACACTACAATAGTGATAATGGTTTGATTATTGTGCGAAAAACACACGGACGTTCTAGCTATATTTTCGTACTTTAGTGCGCAAAACAATGCTCTGGCACAAAGAAAAGTACGACCTCATCTTTCCATCCACGGCAATGTAGAGATAAAAAAGAAAAAAAGAAGATAGCGCAGTCTGTACAAAGTTGTGCAAGGCAGCGTCACAGCAGAGCAGGCGAGCACTTATCTGGTCCTGACTTTGCTTAAATTACACCCCCTAACCTTCCACTTTCCACCCATGCTTGTTCTCCCTTTTTTTTCGGTCTCTCTCTTGCGCCTGTTTCTTTTTATATCTTTGTCCCCCTGTCAATTTCTTTCATTGCCTTTCTGTTTTTTTCTATCTTCCTTATACTTCGTCGATATTTTTCTAATATTCTTTATTTTCCTCTCCATAGACGTTCTGTCAACATCTGTCTTTTTATTTTTCCTCCTTCACTCTCTCTCTGTACTCCTTATCCTTTCGACCATTCTCTCCTCCAAGCCCTCTGTTTCCTGCCCCAACCGTTTGGTATATTATCCTAGGCTATCTTATGCTCCTTGATAATGATGACGATTATGTTATGCTCAACTAGCGGGCCTGAATAAACGAGTGGTTACGACGCTCGCATTGCGATTGTGGCTGACGTGGTTTCAAATCTCGTCTTGCCGATAATTTTGTTTTTTTTCTCTTCTTTTCTCTCCCTTTTTCGTTTTGTAGTGTTGGTATCTTGCCCGTCAGATTTGTTGCATAACAGGCTGGATAAACCGACCCACTTGTTCTCGGAGCGAAGCAGAAAAGAAAGAAGGTACCATTAGGAAGAGGGCAAAGAGAGCGTGTTCCGGTTCTTGATGACGATCATTTTCTATCTACGATACAACCCGAACTTCGAACATAACAGCTATTCTTTAAAATTCAATGATTATTTCGTTGATTTGAGTAACATAAGACATGCTATTAATTTTCTCTAAGCACGGAAGGAAGTGAGCAGATGTAGTCTTTTTTGTAAACCTGATAATTTCATGACCAATAATTTTCAATTCATATTTTACTATATTGTTTACCTTTCATAATTCAGTAGAGTTACAATATAAAACCTTATAGAAAATCCACTTTCTACAATACGTATATTGTCTATGTCGGAATAAGAAAGTGTGAGTAATATGTTTAGACAAAGAAGAAGAAGAAGAAGAAGAAAACCTCAGCGGCGCGTGAGAGCGTGTTGGAACAGAGTGACCCAGCCTGGGTATGCGCCACATCAGCAGGGATCTCGACTTGACTTCACTAGGTCTGTCGATTCACAGCTTCCACGTGAACAGTCGGGACGACCACTCTCCGCTACTGATATGAAGCTTGCGGGGGGGCTGCGGCATTTTGCTGACCAGACGGGAGACCTCGGCAAGACGTCTCCTCTCTGCAACTCCTCCGCACATCGGACACGTACAAAAGGCCGTCCATCCTTTCCTGCCTGGCATCCATCTTTGCCTGGTGAGCACGGCAATCTATCCATTGCAGCAATGCGTGGCCACGGCCAATGGAGCTACCCGGCCACTTCATCTGAGCCTCGGTATGGATTGTACGCTTCACTACCCGAATGGTACGAAGCCTGCCAACTTGCTACCCCTCCTGGGTAGCATCTTCTCCTATGAGCGGCTGAAGAACCCTCTTGATGGCAAATCATGCAATGACTGTGATCGACGCCGGAATGATGCTTTGTTCCGAAGCGAGACGATCTCACAGAACCCCTTCTTGCTGCAGGCTCAATTTCCGACATCGCTATCACTTTCGTGCACCCGCCTGACGACCACTGGCATCCACACCCGCATCGAGAACAAAGGAAGAACTACGCGTTCACCTTTCTTTTGGCGTCGTCCACCATTTGAGACAAGTTCGCCCTTGAAGCGTGCTTACATTATTCATCAAGGAAAATGAACTGCCACGTACTACCTTCAGCAGTGACAGTCCCCTGGCTAGACACCGCATATCATGAAGGAGGGATTGAGATAGCCTGCCGTTTCCGAGGATGAGTTTCTGACAGAAGGCGACGTTCCGGCATTACCCGGTCTTCCAAGACGACAGTGCATCTAAGACATGAACAGAGTGCGGGAAGCGGGAACACTGCCTGCAGGAGTTTCGTGAAAGAGTATTTCTTTGTTTGTAAATGTATTAATACATTGCAGTATTTATATGTATTGAATAAATACCTCTTTTGATATTCGAAATGCTTCTCTGCTATATGTGCAATAAGTAGCGGTTGATGGGGTAAAAAAATAGAAAAGGGAAGAGATAATCGATAACTTGAATCATATGCCGATAGTCGCTAGTAGGGCTGGTTATGGTGGTATACAATAAAACTTTCGTTAAACCGATTGCTCACAGCATTGCATCTAGAGATATATGTTGGTGCTGCCCACAATCTTCCTTGATATATATATATGCGTATGATGTTGAATGATTACCGATAATTTTAAGAACAATATTATCAGCGTCAACCGGGAGAGAAACACGTGGCTCGCGCAGCTTTTGCTAGCGGGCCGCGACTCGCACATAGCTGCCTTCTTCTCATATTGTTGTGTGGTACCCCACGCAGTCACCATGTGTTAAACCGCCCAACAAAAAACTATCTGTTTCCTAATCGGCCTCCAGATTTGAGTTATTCTGAAAATCGGCATAGATGTTTCGTTCATGAGTACTGAAGCCTGGTACATTTGAGAAATTACGCATACATGAGCGAGGGTAGGGATGTTGTCTTTCGAATGGCAATGTTAGTTGACGGTTCAGTAAAACTCTCCCTCATCTATCCCCCATCAATTGACCCGCCGCGGTGGTCCATTGGTTAAGGTACTCGGCTGCTCATACGCAGGTCGCGGGTCGTGGCGGCTGCATTTTCGAATGAGGCGAAAATGCAGTAGGCCCGTGTTCTCAGATTTGGGTTTACTTAAAGAACCCTAGGTAAGCAAAATTCCTGGAGCTCTCCTCTACAGCGTCTCTGATAATGATATGATGGTTTTGCGGCGTTAAACCACACATATCAATGAATGAATGGATGAATGAATGAATGAATGAATGAATGAATGAATGAATCAATCAAACAATCAGTTGATCAATAGATCGATCAATCAACCAATCAATCAATTACCCCCCTCCCCTTCACTTTTCTTAAAACTTGTGCACTGGGCCGGCCTTAGAGCTACTAAATTTCTTGACTACGGCTTGCTAGCTGAGGCCAGTTTAGACCTCTTGTGTAGACCATGGGCAGCGGAATTTAGCGTTCCCATTTTTTTCTTCTTTTTTTTGTAATGACTGCGTGAGTGCCATGTGTTATCGCACATATGGCTTCTTTCAGGTGGGTGGCAACAAGTTCGCTCACCGTATGGTTTGATTTATTAGGCAAACATGCTGTATGCGCTCTTTCCTTTCTTCTTTATCGGTGGTCTCGCGCCACAATGTTTTAGGGGTTATGGTACTTGATCGACGACCCGTGATTCGGGAACGGAATCCCGGCCGTGGTGGCCGAGTTTCGAGAAGGGCAGTATGCTAGGCATTGAAAAAAAACAAAACCTTTATCTTCAAAGAGGGGGTGGGGGGCTGGAAGAGGATGCTATGATGATGCCAGACATTAGGTGCTTCAAAGATAATGTTGAGGCTTGAAAAATGCTCATCTTCAAACTACTCCTTCAATCTGGGTACCTGTGCACAAAGGCTTGTTTTTAAATACAATTGCGGAATCGCTACCGATAACAACGCTTGAAGCGCCGATCATTCGTGCCCTCCCAACAACACACATCAAAACGGAGAGGTTTCGTTCCGTTAGGCCTGCATCCCAAAAATGACAATCAGGCCCAGGATGGTCCGCTTCACCGAAGTCGTCGTCGTCATCGTCGTCGTAGTAATAATACTAATAATAATAATAATAATAATAATAATAATAATAATAATAATAATAATAATAATAATAATAATAATATAAAATAATAATAATAATAATAATAATAATAATAATAATAATAATAATAATAATCATAATAATAATAATAATAATAATAATAATAATAATAATAATAATAATAATAATAATAATAGTTATCGTCATCATTATGTCCAACTACACAATCTGCAGAACAAAAAGCCTCTCACATAATCTCCGAAACAGCCCGGTCTTGTGCTTTCTGTTGCAACGTTATACCTGCGAGCTTTTCAATCTCATCGACCCAGCTAACTTTCTGTCTTCCCTTCATGCGTTTGCCTTCTGTGGGAATAAAATCTCGGAGAAGGTTGGAGTAAAATCACCTTTTGTTTCCTTGGCGCCGCGATTTATCCGTTTCAAGGATGATAAAAGCTGTCATCGCAAAACTTTGCTTCCGCGTTTCCTCCCTAATTTTCACTCGCACACTGCAGATCAGATTTAAAAGCTATTGGTCACGAATTTAATCCTTTCGTCGTTACGACATTAAGGAAAAGAGTTGTAGTACTGTGTACTAAACCTAGGCCTGAAAAAACAGAACTAGTTAATCTTTATTTTGGGGCCTCTATATTCTTGGATTAAGCTAGAGGGATGTTTTTTTGCTCGTTGAGTGATTTATCATTGACACTGAAATAATATCTTCCTAAATGCTGTCGGATGTAAATATTTCATGACACATAATTTACACATCAAATCAATACATCGATTACTTTTAGCAGTCTAGGATATATATAATATATATATATATATATATATAGATATATATATATATATATATATATATATATATATATATATATATATATATATATATATATATATATATATATATATATATATATATATTATATTGAAATACAACGGTGCAGCTGACGCTTTTATTGAAGCAACAGCGAGATGGCGCCGATCATCAAGAGGAATGGGCCGAAGACTGATGATGGTTATTGATAGATGAGGAAGATGACGTACAATGAATTCTCACACTAATTTCCCCCGTCGACGAAAGCGGCCAGCCTGGCCGCGAATTACGCTGTGGAACGCATACAATAGGGCTTGAGACGCGAAACGTGCACAATCTCTGTCCCGCGGCAGCGTTGGTCAGTGGGGACATGAACAGGTGTGACACGGTAGTTCACCGGTGAGATCTGTTCGATAACTTTGTAAGGGCCAAGATAGCGTGACTCAAACTTTTCGCATAAGCCAGGCGTTCGCGCAGGAGTCCACAGAAGTACATTGTCGCCAGGGCGGTAGAGAACGACGCGGTGAGTGGCATCGTAACGATGTTTGCGATCTTCTTGGCTAGCTTCGGTGTTTACGCGGGCAAGACGACGGCCTTGAGCAACGCGGGACAGAAACTGGTCGCAAACGAATGGTGACTAGTTGACGGGGCCAGAAAAGAATGAAACGTCGAGTGGTGATGTCGGTTGGCGTCCGTATACTAGGAAAAATGGAGAATAGCCTGTGGTTCGTTGAACTGACGTATTATATGCATACGTGACAAAGGGTAGTATGGCGTCCCAATTGCGATGGTCCGGTCGGATATACATGGACAGCATGTCACACAGCGTGCGATGAAATCTTTCCGTTAAGCCATTGGTTTGCGGGTGATAGCTAGATGTTGTTTTATGAACTGTTTTTGATGCTTGAAGAACTTCACTGAGCGTGCTTGAAAGAAATGCCTTTCCCCGGTCGCTCAAAAGGACACGAGGGGCTCCATGACGTAGATAAATAGCATTCAAGAAGAAAGTTGCTACTTCCGAAGCACTTTCTGAAGTGATTGAGGCCGTCTCAGCGTACCGGGTCAAGTGATCAACCGCGGTGACGATCCACCTCTTGCCGTCTGATGTAGTTGGGAGGGGCACGAAGAGGTCAATTCCGACGACAGAGAACGGCTCTGATGGACAAGGAAGTGGTTGTAGGGTCCCGACTGGAGCAGTAGTGGGCCGCTTGCGGTGTTGGCAAAGTGCGCACGAGGCAATATATTTAGCTACTGTCGTGGAAAGACCTGGCCAGAAAAATCGACTGCGGATGCGCTCATATGTTTTGTAGTAACCCAAGTGTCCTGACGTCGGGTCGTCGTGGGAAGCGCGCAGAACTTCAGTGCGTAGTGCGCGTGGTACGACGGGAACCGTAGTGCGCGTGGTACGACGGGAAATAGATGATATCGACGAGGCGTCCTCCGTATAGCCAATTTGACAAGGGGATGTGACGTGCACCGAAAACTGCGGCAAAGGGCATCGTGACAAAGCGTCGGCATCTTGATGTTGTCTTCCAGTCTTGTAGATGACGTCAAAGTCATAAGATTGTAATCGGAGAATCCAGCGGCCATGTCGTCCCAACAAGTTTTTGATTGTGGACAACCAGCAAAGAGCATGGTGGTCTGTCACAACAGTAAAATGTCGACCATGTAGGTACGGACGAAATTTTCGGATGGACCAGACAACAGCCAAGCACTCTTGTTCGGTTATCAAGTACCTCTTCTCTGCAGTGGTCAGAGTGCGGCTTGCATACGCGACAACTTTCTCGCGAAAAGCATGGTCGCGCTGGAGCAGTACGGCGCCGATTTCTTGACCACTCGCGTCAGTGTGTAATATCGTAGGTGCCTTGTCATCGAAATAACAAAGCATTGGTGGGGATGTCAGTGCCTGCTTGAGTTCTTGAAATGAGGCTTCGCATTGATCATTCCAATCGAAGGAACCGGTACTAGCAAGGAGCTTGTGGAGAGGAGCGGCAATAGTGGCAAAGTTGCGAATGAAGCGGCGAAAGTACGATGCGAGTCCAAGGAAACTGCGTAGTTCTTTGGAACGAAAGGGTCGCGGAAAGTTGAGGACTGCGGAAATTTCGTCCGGATCGGGCTGGATGCCATCTTTAGTAACGAGATGTCCTAGAACTTTTATAGCTGTGTTGCCAAAATGGCACTTCCTTGTGTTTAGTTAAAGTCCAGCGTTGGAGAGACATGTGAGCACTTGATCTAGGCGTTGCAGATGATCATCAAAAGTGGAAGAAAACACGACGATATCATCGAGGTGGCATAGACAAGTTTTCCACTTGAGGCCACGAAGAACAGTGTCGATCATCCTTTCAAATGTGGCGGGAGCATTACATAGACCGAATGACATTACGTTAAACTCGTAAAGACCGTCCGGCGTAGAAAAGGCGGTCTTTTCTTTGTCTGTTTCGTCCATTGGTATTTGCCAATACCCGGACCGAAGGTCAAGGGTGGAGAAGTATTGGGTGCCTTGCAATGAGTCAAGTGCATCATCTATACGGGGCATCGGATATACATCCTTTCGGGTAATCTTGTTGAGCGCGCGGTAATCAACACAAAATCGTACCGATACATCCTTCTTTTGTACCAACACATCGGGTGATGACCAAGAACTGGTAGAGGGTCGTATGATGTTTCTGTTCAGCATATCGGTCACGTTCTCCTCGATGATTTTGCGCTCGGCCAAGGAGACTCGGTAGGGACGACGGCGTACAACAGTCTGACCTTCAGTGTCGATGCGATGATGCGCAACTGTGGTCTGTCCTAGTGCCGAAGAATTGGCGTCGAAGGAGGCCTGGTGTTTCCTGAGCAAATTCAGCAACGCCTCACGCTGAGAAGCAGAAAGGTCAGGATTTATCCCGGGAGCAAAGGAGGAGGAAGTAACAGACTGGGCCTCTTGTGGCTGAGCTGTCAAGGCGTCAAGAGAGACCAAAGATACCGGTTGGGTATCCACATAACCTGACACTGCAGAACCTTGGGGTAGGAGGACGGGCGCTGGGGTAGGGTTCAGGCCAATGATTATCGCTGCACTATCTTTGAACCGCACCAGGCTGGAGGGGACTACAACGCCGCGAGCTAGACAGCTGCTGGAAGGGGTGAAAAGGACGTCACCATTGGCAATATTCGGAGAAGTGATGGTGATGAGTTGCTCTTGACCCGGGAGCAGTATG
This sequence comes from Rhipicephalus annulatus, assembly GCA_013436015.1. Lineage (NCBI taxonomy): Eukaryota > Metazoa > Arthropoda > Arachnida > Ixodida > Ixodidae > Rhipicephalus > Rhipicephalus annulatus. The sequence continues at coordinate 60,587 of WOVY01006696.1, forward strand.
GATTCGGAAGCTGTGAAGAAACGCAATGGTTTTTCGTCAACGCGTTCGCTGCAGTGATCGGTCTCGGTCATTTCGACTACACGTTGACGGCAAGAAATTAATGCAGATGCTGATGAGAGAAAGTCCCAACCTAAAATTAGTTCATGAGGACATGAAATTAAGACAGCGAAGGTGATGTGATGAAGAATACCATCAATGAAGACACGCGCTGTACATTGGGCCGATGGTCTAATTATTGCTCCATTGGCCCCAATCAAAGATGATCCAAGGTAGGGTGTCTTCACTTTCCGCAATCGAGAACACAAGTCGGCACGCATAACTAAAATTGTTGCTCCCGTGTCCACCAAAGCCAACACCCGCACACCTTCCACAGTTACCAGTAACATGTTTGACGGTCGTTCAGGAGGACTTGGGTCATTTCGCCGCAATGCAGTTTTCCCTCCATAAACTGCACTGTTTAGTTTTCCGATCGCTGGGCAGCCAGTTGAGAGACAGGCCGAAGTGGTGAAACAGAGCGTCGGAGTGGCGAAGGGGAGCGTGGTCGGGATGCACGTGTATTGTTGGTCGTGTTGGAAATGCGCACAGGAGACGGTGATCGGTGGTTGGAAGGACTGTTGGCATAACGGTAGTAACCTCGAGCACATGTTTCGTCTCGTTCAAAAGCGGCATAACCACGACGTTCATCTTGCTGCCGACGTCGACAGACCCGGGAAATGTGTCCTCGAATTCCACAGTAGTAGCAAATAGGACGTGGGGCACGCCAGGAAGAATGGTAGGTAGGGTTCGGTGGACGGGCGACTAGAGGTGCGAGATGTTCGTGATCAGGTACAGGTGGTGGTACTTGAGACGGCGAGGGTTGCATTGCAGCGATCTGTGCATACGAAAGGGGTTGGGCGCATGGTGGAGCACGGTGGGTGCTTTGAAACGCTGACATTTCTTCCCTAATAATTCCACGCAGATCACTAGAGGCGGGTTGAGCGGGAACGTTGTTAGAAGGAGGTAAAGTGTAGGCTTGCAATTCCTCACGAATTATGGCTCGAATGATGGATCGGAGCTCCATACTGTTTGCCAGGGGGTTCTCAGAGAAGTCGGGTCGTAGGCGGATTGACTTCAAGGTATCAAGCCACTGGCATACCGAGACGACGTCGGAAACCGTCGAAGGGTTGTGTGCGACGAGGGCGTTGAAAGCTGTAGGTCCGATACCCTTCAGAAGGTGCCGGTCACGATCACCTTCTGGCATGGTGTCGTCGATACGGCGGCAAAGTGCAAGCACATCCTCAATATAGGAAGTGTAGGACTCACCGCAATGTTGAACGCGTTCTGCCAGTTTCTTGCGAGCAACTTCTGAACGGACGTTCGGTGTAACGAAAATGCGTCGGAGCTGGTCTTTGAAGGAAGACCAATCGCGGAAGTCGCTCTCATGGTTCAGGAACCACGTCTTGGCAACCTGAGAGACGTAAAACTGGACGCGTGCTAATTTCGATGCCTCGTTCCAGTTGTTGTAGACACCTACGCGGTCATAGTTGTCGAGCCAGTCTTCGACATCTTCGCCAGGCAGACCGGAGAAGATTGGAGGCTCCCGAGGGGGGTTGTTGACCGGGCTAGGGTTGGCGGCTCGTGGTTGCGCCGGCGGGTGGTTCGGTTGGGCTTGCTCTTGGGCCATGGTGCTCTGCTGGCGCAAGCGACGTCCCGAACGAAGCTCCAGTAGCTGGCTTTGGATGGAGAGAGGTCGAAGAGATCGGGAAGCACCTTCCACCACTTGAAATACAACGGTGCAGCTGGCGCTTTATTGAAGCAACTGCCAGATGGCGCCGATCATCAACAGGAACGGGCCGAAAACTGATGATGGTTATTGATAGATGAGGAAGATGACGTACAATGAATTCTCACAATATATATATATATATATATATATATATATATATATATATATATATATATATATATATATATATATATATATATATATATATATAAATTGCTAAGCGGCCACTTCAGTACACTGGGAACGAAACGATATGCACTAGGTTCGGTTTGTGAAAGGCAGCTCCTCTTTTTTATTGTGCACAGCTGTGTGATAATTGGGATGACCTGGATATACAGCGTGTTTTATTAAGTGTGTGCAATACTTTTTAAAAAAATCGAAGAAAGAAGATAGCTGCGTTCTACTCGCGGCGTTGCCTTTCCTGTGCCAGAAGGCATCTTCAGATGCGTACTAACATTAGTTAGGACAGTAGTTAAAGAAATTAGGAAAATTAACTTTTTAACCAATGGTGATAGCCGGTCGAGATAAACACTTCGAAATTTAGGAAAAGTGGCCACTGATCACCACTGATCGATGCAATGAAACTAATTTCGCTGCAGCAACCAAAACCGACGCACCAAACAGTGCATCTACCATTCACCTTGACAACACCCTCAATGGCGACACTGTTCTTCTCGCCGTTATCAACCGTCAATTTCAACACTTCGTTTCGAGGCCCCTTATCAACGCTTGCTTATTCTTCTCCCCCAATGCAAAGGAAAAAGTATCGTCATTGAGGGTGTTGTCGAAGTGAATGGTAGATGCGCTGCTTTGTGTGTTGGTTTCGGTTTTGTCAGCTAAATTAGGCTCATCGCATCGCTCCACAATGATTACAAGTGGCCAGTTTTTTCAAAATTCTAAAGTGATTTGATTGATTTGTGGGGTTTAATGTCCCAAAACCACCATATGATTATGAGAGACGCCGTAGTGGAGGGCTCCAAAATTTTGACCACCTGGGGTTCTTTAACGTGCACCCAAATCTGAGCACACGGGCCTACAACATTTCCGCCTCCATCGGAAATGCAGCCGCCGCAGCCGGGATTTGAACCCGCGACCTGCGGGTCAGCAGCCGAGTACCTTGGCCACTAGACCACCGCGACGGGGCAAAAATTCTAAAGTGCACCATGGCTATAGACTATTCGAAAGAAGGCATATATATATATATATATATATATATATATATATATATATATATATATATATATGTGTGTGTGTGTGTGTGTGCACCGCACTGCTTGCTCCGCTTGTTGGTGGTGTTACCGCTCTATGGCGTGCTCCATGCAAATTTGCGAAAATGACGGTGGTCTTACGCTGGACCAGCCAAGAAGGGCAGCACGCTTCATTCGCTGCGTAGTTGCCGTTACACGAAGTTGAGGGAACGCGGCCTCGATTCAGGGGTGGCAGCCACTATAACGGAGGTAGCACTCGTCGCGCGTGCAGGTTGCAGTGGCGTGGCCGAAGCTACCGAAGCTGGTACACTAAAGGAAAGAGTCGTGGCAAGAGAGAACAGACCGGCTTCAGCAGCTTGAATAGGGACACTTCCGGTATTATGTTGGTGCCCTGAAAAGTCAGGGTGAGGCACTTTCTTCGGCAGACGCACCAGACAACCAGGACAGCTGAAACGAAGTTGGCCACGATGTCAACGGCGTGAAGGTCCATGCCATCACCATAGACTGTGCACATGCGGATGTTATCCCCTCAAAGCTTGCGCTTTACAGGTATTTCATAGATACTCTCCACTTGAAGGAGCGTTTAGGCGTCTGCAGAAGGTACACGACGATCACTGCCACGAGGTTGTGCATCGGTCGTTGACGCGGACGCGCCAGTGGTCGGTAATCCAGAGTGCCGTGACGGCATCGCGAGACACGGCGAGGAAGCTTTTTCTTTTCTGCCGCTCGATTGACATTTGTGCCGCCATGTTCGCCGTTGTTGTTGGTGCAGCCGGGGGCTCAAATTCGGTCTCAACGGCCGGATGGGAAGGGAGAGCAAGAGAGGTGGAGGAGAAGAATATAGCCGCTCCTGTTTCCTCCCACGCCGTACCTGAAGCGGCGGGAGACGGCGAGGCTGGCGTGTGGTGTTCTCAGGAGGAACTGCAGACGGATGATGATTCAGTCTCCGAATTGTCTGCTCGAGAAGGGGTGTCCGGAGTGAAGATATTCTCTTGCGCACGCGAGGGAAATTCGGGTTGTTTAGCAGAGGCCTGAGGCTCTTGCTGTTTTTCTCCTTCCTAAACGATCCTTCCTAAACGACTCTGATGAGTACGTGGTCTTCAAAAAACAAAAAAACAAAAAACCACGAATATTTCAATTTGAACTGAAAAAAACGCACTTTTTTGCCACTGATAGTATGGTCCGGGCCTCTCCAACAATTTTTCGCCAGCGTGTTCGTGTCCCATAAGTAGCTGAAATCTATATTGCGGGTAAAGTTGATAAAGCCCACTATTGTCGTTATTCACAAAAAAATGTGCTTGACTCCTATTAATTACAACGTTTCATTTGGGCTTGACTCAGTTAATGTAGACACAAACATTTCGTACATGTAAGTTAATTACGAACATGTTACTGCAATGGCATATTCAATGTATACATAATATACAGTGTGTTTCAAGAAATGTCCCCAATATTTATTAAAAATCAACAAAATGCGCTATACGCTCGCTGTCTTCACAGTCGTATTTTCTGTAGAGGAAGACACTTTAAATGAGTTCAAAACATCATTTGTAAGAGTAATTAAGAAAGCTAAATACCTAACTTTTGAGTTAGTGGAGTTAAATCAAACAGGAGAATCAAAGTCCTTCATGCGAAGTACCAATTGCCACTTTGACATTTCGAAAAAGTGGCCTCCAATAATAACAGCAAAATATTGAAATTCTCCGAAATTCTGCGATGAAATCGAAACCGAAGGACCAATCAGCGCAACTACAATGACGTCAAAGTTTAAAACCGCTGTTACGGGGTTGTAGTTCTTCCCCTTTGGTTAACGAATGTGTGCCGTGCGTGTTGTAATTGTGAGCGCAGTCCACAAACGCACACAACAAACTCGGTTCATTGCAGATATAACAAAGCTTTATCATTTCGAACGCCTCAGAAAATTAAGGCAGTTGCTCTGCTTCGCGTTTTGGTTTTGGTTTCTCCGCAGAATTCACAAGGAATAAATTAAGTTGCTGTTATTATAGCACGCCACTTTTCCAACATCTCAAAGCCGCAATGGGCTTTTCGTATGAAGGACCTCAATTTTCTCATATGACTTAAGTGCCTAACTTCACCATTTAGGAAAATAAAGTTTTCCTATTATTGTCTCAACTGATGTCCTCAACCCTATTAAGACGCCTGCCACTACAGAAAAAAAACTGCGAAGACGTCTAGCAAATGGCGCCTTTTGCTGATTTAAAAATAATATTAGACTTATTTCTTGAAACACCCCGTATAAAGGTTTAAACATGCTGTCAATTCAATTCGCGATATGAGAATGCCGCTGTACACAATAATTAAATAGAAAATTAAGTACATTTTTAAAACTGTCTATAGGTGAAGCATTCTTCTGGTCACTAGCCTTTTACGCAAGGCTATTACGGTACTAGATATATAAGAACAATAAAGGGCACGGTTTTACCTCCCAAAGCCACGATGTGATCCTAAGAGACGACTTCGTAGAGGACTCCTGAAATGGCGACCACCTGGGGTTCATTGCTGTCTAGCATTTTGGCTAAATGGAAATCCGGCTGCCCCGGCCTGGATTTTCTCCCATGAATTTCGAGTCAGCAATCCAGAACTATAATGCCAAGAACACTGACGTGGGTACGATGCAATATCTCTATAATAAAGAAGAAGGAGCAAACACGTTAGTTCTGCCAATTAATTAAGCCTTGTGGCAAGTGCGTTTGAATGCACCCAACTTGAAAGAAACGTGACACTGCCTCACCGCTGTGGTCTAGTGGCTAAAGTACTCAGCTGCTCACCCGGAGGTCATGGAAAATGATCCCGGCTGCGCCGACCGCATTTTTGATGGAGGAGAAAATGCTGCAGACCCTTGTGCTCAGATTTCGATGCACGTTAAAGAACTCCCGGTGGTCGAAATTTTCAGAGTCCTCCACTACGCCATCAGTCATAATCAAGTGAAGGTTTGGGGACGTTAAATCCCACATATCTATTAGAAACATGATCCTCACACAGTCATTACAAATAAAAAAAGTGTTAAATTTCGCGGCCCGTGGTCTACACCACAGCTCTCAAACTCACCCTGCTACAGCGGGCCATAGTCACGAAATTTATTCGCTCTAATATCGGGACAGTACAGAGGGTTGAAAAAATGGGGAGGGAGTGAGTGATCGACTAATGGCCAAATAACTTTGCCATTGCAAAGAATACATCCCTTCTGAATCCCCTATATGAGTCATTTCTCTTAAGGATTGGGCTTGACGAGTCGAGAAACTTCCATACCAATTACGAAAACGACTCTGGACGCCGATTATGAAATAGAGTTTTTATTGCGCGCTTATATATAATGTAGTTGGTGACGTTGCGGGGTGCCACACAAAAATATGTGACAAAGGCAGCCATGTGCGAGTCGTGGGCCGCTAGCAAAAGGTGCGTGATCCGAGTGTTTGACTCACGGTTTACACTGATAATGTCGTTCTTAAAGTTATCGATAACAGCTTCTCATCCTACGCACATATATCTAGGAAGATCGTTAGCGCCACCAACATATATCTCGTGATGTAATGCTATGAGCAATGGTTTTAACGAAATAATTACTTGATACCACCGTAACCAGCACTACTAGCAACTATCGGCATATGATTCAAGTTTTGGATTATATTTTCGGGGGCGGTGGCTAATGATTCCCTTTTATATTTTTTATCCCATCAACCGCTACTTATTGCAGATTTAGTAGAGAAGCGTTTCGGATATCAAAAGAGGTATTTATTCACTACATATAAGAACGGCTATCTCAATCCCCCCTTCATGATAAGGGTTGTCAAGCCAAGGGACTCACTGCTGAAGGTGATAAAAGACAGTTCATTTCCCTTAATAAATGATGTAAGCAACCTTCAAGGGCGAACTAGTCTCAAATGGTGGATGAACCCAGAAGAAAGGTGAAGGCGTTTTTCTTCCTTCGTTCTCGATGCGGGTGTGGATGCCAGTGGTGGTCAGGTGGGTGCACGAAAGTAATAGCGATGTCGGAGAATGAGCCTGCAGCAAGAAGGGGTTGTGCGAGGTCGTCTTGCTTTGGAACAAAGCATCACACGGGCGTCGATCACTGTCATTGCATGATGTGCGTTCAAGAAAGTTCTTCAGCCGCTCATAGGAGAAGATGCTATCCAGGGGTATAGCAAGTTGGCAGGCTTCGTACCATTCGGGTAGTGAAGCGTATGGTCCACCACGAGGCTCAGATGAAGCAGCCGGGTAGCTCCCTTGGCCATGGCTACGCATTCGTGCAATGGATGGGTGGCCGCGCTCACCAGGCAAAGGTGGATACCCGGCAGGAAAGGATGGACGGCCTTTTTTACGTGTTCAATGTGCGGAGGAGTTACGGACAGGAGGCGTCTCGCTGAGGTTTCCCGTCTGGTCAGCAAGATGCCGCAGCCCCTCGCCAGCTTCATATCGGTAGCGGACAGCGGTCACCCCGAGCGTTAACGTGGAAGTGGTGAATCGACAGACCTAATCGCCACTGTTTCAACACGCACTCACGTGCCACCTTCTTTTTCTTCTTCTTCTTCTTCTTCTTCTTCTTCTTCTTCTTCTTCTTCTTCTTCTTCTTCTTCTTCTTCTTCTTCTTCTTCTTCTTCTTCTTCTTCTTCTTCTTCTCTCTTCTTCTTTTCTTCTTCTTCTTCTTCTTCTTCTTCTTCTTCTTCTTCTTCTTCTTCTTCTTCTTCTTCTCTTCTTTCTTCTTCTTCTTTCTTCTTATCAGCTTACAAAAAAGAAAAGCTACTTCTGCTCACTTCCTTCAAGGCTTAGATAAGTTATTAAACCTGTTAATGTTACTCAAAGAAAGAAATAAGCATTCGGTCTTACACCGGGGGCTTTGTGTGCGTGGTTATGCTTCTATCGTAGACAGAACATTTTCATAATCGAGAGAACCGTGCACCTGCTTTCTTCGTCCTCTTCGTAATCATCAGCTTCTTCCTTTTCTGGTTCGCTCTCGGCATACGTGGGCCGATTTCTCCAGTGTGTTATGCCACAAAACTGACGGAGGAGATATCCAGTATTACCATGAGGAAGATATATATATATATATATATATATATATATATATATATATATATATATATATATATATATATATATATATATATATATTATATATATAAAAGAAAGACAACATATTTGCCGGAAATATGTCTTGCCAAGGCGATATTGGAACCTGAGTGCTCCCGATCCCAAGGCGAGCACTGGATTACCCAGGCCCGCTAGCAGAGACTAGCATAGCCTTGCAAAGCACAGTATAGAAGCAAGGTCGACGGCTGGGCTACTTGGTATGGTTGCACATTATTCAAAGAAGCGTGAACGTGAAAATAGACACTTCGCTTGCTCGCAAATAATCATGTTCATTGAAACAGCATAGAAAGAAAACATACAAAAAGTGACCCATACGGACTGCGCAATCACCGCAATGTGAGAATTTTGCCATCAAGTATAAAGGCACAAAAAGAATTAAAACAAGAAAAAAACAATCGGTAAACAGTTTTTATCACCAGGTACGCAGCAACAAGGTATGACGGTAAGAACTTCGACAGTAAGAACTTCCATAACTTAGCGCGCCACGTCATCCCTGTGCCTAAACATAACAGCACTTTTATGAAAATGAGGGGTGCACTGGCAAAACTTACAATGGTGAGCTAAATGTGACCCATAATTGGTACTAAAATTATTTTATGCTCTCTAAGGCGGGTGTTTAAGTAGTTCACCGCCTGTCTAATGTAAACTAACCTACACGCCTCTGGGATATTGTTGAAATACCTGAAGCGCATGGCACCAACTCATTATGATGTTTCGTGTTGCATTCCCAGTTCTGAGTGGTTGATCTTAGCTATAGGGTTCAACCTAGCGAAGTTTTGCTAGTATTTGATCAACATGTGGGGTTTAACGTCCCAAAACCACCATATATGATTATGAGAGACGCCGTAGTGGAGGACTCCGGAAATTTTCACCACCTGGGGTTCCTCAACGTGCACCCAAATTTGAGCACACGTGCCTACAACATTTCCGCCTCCATCGGAAGTGAAGCCACCGCAGCCGGGACTCGATGCCCCGACTTGTGGGTCAGCAGCCGAGTACCTTAGCCGCGGCGGGGCTAAGGTACTCGCGGTACCACCGCAGCGGGGCTAAGTTTTGCTAGTAATGACAAGATTTGCTACATATGCTAAGTTTCTCCTAGTAGTAATAAATATGGCTAGGCTTGGCTGGACATGTCACGTGGCTACTTCTTACGTGATGTATTTTTCCTCATGTGATTAGCTGTTACGTGGTCTCCGGCGGCAGCATGCCACGTGTCAAGCTATTACGCAATTTCTTGGGATCTTAGTCACGTGAATAAATGTTACGTGAGTAGTTACGTGATGCTACGTGAGTTTTAGTCACGAGACTAGTTGCTAAGTGATGTTACATGATTTCAGTCTCCTGAATAGTTGTTACTTGATGTTACGAGATTTTTAGCCATGTAAGAGGCGGCCAAAATTTTTGACCCTCCACTACATCATCCCGCATATTAAAAAATAGGCTTTGGGAAGTAAAACCCGAACAATTTTTTATCGTGACTGGTTGTGCCTGCGCGGAGCGCATCCTGAAATGGCTATTGATTTGATTTCAATGCTCACCGCTGAACCACAATTGATATATTGACCCAATGACCACATTGTTGTGTTCAATCAATGAAGTTCTGGGTGTTCTCTGCTGTTCAGTGCTGCGTTTCTTGTGTATTTTTTCTAAAAACTTCTTTTTTCAGGTATAGAGGTTCACGTTCACTTAATAATGGATGCGAAAAACCTTCCACTGACCGAGTCACGGAACACCATAGCTAAACTCAAAGGCACAACCATGTCCGAATAGGTGACGTACCCTTTGTTACGACCGGCCCTAGGGAACCAAGCAAGAGGGGTTGCGGGGAGAACCGGTTCTTGACCGACTGTGTCGTCAAGAACTCCTCCTTCTCGCCGGGAGAATTCCGGAATCTGCTGTGCGTTCGTGACCATGTTTGGGCATTTTTTAGGGCGCCGTGACCATTTTTGGGCATCGTGTTAGGTTGTGCCACTCCATGTGTTGTGAGGTGTGTTTCCCCCTCCCTCGTGGCCGAGGTGCCGGGGCCACCGTATTGGCTGACGATGCGGACAATGCACCCAGTGTTGGCAACGCGGCGCTATAAAATGCCGAAGACGTTTTGTATCTCTCTCTCTCTTCTCTCTTTGGATCAGTTGATCACTTCTCAACATGTAAATAAATCTCTGTCGTTCGTTCGGGCACTTCTTCTCGCTAAATTGTCGGACGATGGATCCAGCGACAGGGCCAGCTACCGAAAACGAAACCGGCAGGACCCGGAGTCCCAACAACTGGTGGCAGCGGTGGGATGCCGATAACCCCGAAAGCGACCACTGGACGGAGTGAGCCCGTTGTCCAACAATGGGACGACAGGAGAAGGATGACACGAGCTCATCGACTTCCAGAGGGAATCGAACGGCACTTCTGAGAGGCACGACGCCGGTGACATCACTGCGAACTGGGTGGGTGCCGGCTTTCTCTGTTAAATTTTACCAGGCATTTACTCTATGTGTTAAGTAAACCTGGTAGAGGGGGGCTGGCTTGGTCATTGGGTTAACAGGTAACTTGCGTCAGGCAGAAATTGTGTGATAGCTTGGTAAGCTGTTTCTGTCAGTGGCGTCAAGGTTAACAGCGGCTGGGCAGGATTCCGTATAAGAGCTTTTTGAAGCTTTACTTGTAGATTAAGTTAACGGAAAACTTGAGGCAAGGCAGGAACCTAGAGCTGTCGTTGCCGTCAAGGTTAATTAGTTGCAGGACAGGAATCTTTGTGGAACAGAGACA